>PKSG01000606.1:0-12386 GCA_002916505.1 Tolypocladium paradoxum
GCCGCGCCGGGGGACCGCGCGCTGGCGGAGCGCGCGTTCGCCGGCGTCGAGCGGCGGCAGGGCATGAAGAACATCGAGAGGGCGTGGCGCGTGGTGCGCGAGGTCTGGCGGCGCGCCGACGACGGCGAGACGGATGCCGAGGAGCTGGTGGACGAGGAGCTGCCGCGGAGGCGGACGGGGGATCTGTGGAGGAGCGTGAGTCGGGACCTGGGCATGACCATTGTCTTTGGGTAGCCTCGGCAGCGGGACCTGGGATAGGTAGGCGGACTGGGGCGTCAGGGTTCATACATGAGCGCAGTCCAGTCCTTTGATGTCATCAATTTGCTTGGAAACAGGAGCTCGGGGAGTGTCGGGCTGATGAACAAGGCAACGTGTCGGCACCCAGAGGCCGTGCTTGCCGCTGATGACCAGCGATGCCAATCTCATTTCACTTCCTGGCACCCAACTTGCATTAAGCTTTCAATAGCGGCCAGGGCTGCGAGGGCCGAGGCGAAAGGCTGTTCACCCACCGCACCGGCGCACCCTCCACGGCCCGTCGTCTGCCCAAGCTGGGCCAGCAGGAGGCCCACCGCAGCACGCACGCACACTGAGGGACAAACACTCGGGGGATTGATCGTGGTGGGGGTGGGAGCATGGCGAATCTGGAGAAGCGGGCGGGCGAGCAGCGAGCGGCTGGTCCGATCCGCGGAGTCGGGTCGCGCTGCGTCCGGGGGTGGCTGACTGACGGGGGTGGTGAGAGCCTGAGAGGCCATCTCAGGCCGCCGAGGGAGCAAATCACGGCCTGGTGGCTTGCTGGGCGCATCTCGGCCGTCGCATGGTGTTCTGCGCGCCGCTGCGTTTGGATGCGGTCCCAGCGCGGCCACGCACGAATGAAACACGCCTCGGTCCCTCTGCGCGCACCAATGTCAGCCTTACGGCGTACAGGACGTTTGCCGGCTGCGGATTGTCCCCGCAGATTTGTTGCCCGAGGTGTCACGGCGCCTGGAGTCGCAGCGTCGGGTGAGGCGATGCGCCAGCGGGGTGGTTGGTGCTGACAGGACGGGACGAGCCTGAGACCCTGCGCCCAGAGCAGCACCTACGATGGCGCATCCTGGGCACTACCTCGACGAGCCCCGGGGCTGACAGACGACTCTTGGCCCTGGGCTTCCGTCCATCCACGCCACGCGTCGCCTCGTGCGCGCTGAACCACCGCCCTCGGTCACGCCAGGCGTCCAGGCTCCAGCGCCCTCGACGGCAGCGGCCGGTCGTGGCCTGCGGTGGCGCTGAAACGGCGGGCGGGGCGCCGCCCAACGGCTGTAGCCGCCCGCTGTAATGGGCGCCCGTCCACTGGACTGCCCGCTGTGACCACTGCCGTGTCTCTGGCGCACGCACTCCGTACTGCCTCGTACGTGCCCGCACCGCACCGCAAGTGATCCGTCACACGCCCGACGTCCATCCACTCTCCTCACACCACGCCGTCATCGTCGTCGGCTCCCCGTCTCCCTGCTCCCAGACATCACCGCGCGACCTCGGGCCTCTGCTGCAGCCATCGCCATCGCCGTCGCCCGCCACCGCCACCGTCACCTCCACCATGTCCGGTGACGTCTCCGACTAGCCCACATCTCCCGCGCGTCAATGCTGTCGGGCTGCCGGCAGCGCGGCGCCTAGCACCTTGCCCTGTGCCGAGCATCCATGCGAGATTTCGATACGACTACAGTCAACCACCTGTCCGATTGCACCGCACGGCTCCCGTCGATACCACGCCCTCGCCCCCATCGACAGCCCCCCGTCATGCTCTGCTGCTGAGCCATGACGACTCTGCTCAACAAGTCGGAGTCCGGTCCTCCGCTGCGCCAGATCCGCTTCGTCCACAACCAGGGCCAGCCGCCCTCGAAGCGCCGCCGCATCAATGCCGCGTACGTTGCCTCTCTGCTCCCGCCGCCGGGACTGCCGCCGACGGCTTGCTGACCCCATGCGCACCGACAGATGCCTGACGTGCCGACGACGAAAGACGCGGTGCGCCGGCGAGCGGCCCATCTGCTCGACTTGCACTAAGAATGGCCACCAGTGCCTGGGATACCCAGAGGACGCGCGAAAGGACGGCGGCGACGCGGCCGATGCCAAGCTCGAGGATGAGGACGCCGTGGATGACGACGACGACGACGTCGTCAAGCTCCACAAGGTCGAGACGGCCGCCAACGCTGGGCCTGACGCCGCCTCGACGTCGCCGCATGGCCCGCCCGTCCCGGCAGCCAGGGCCAGTGCCGTCGTCGAACACGACGACGAGGATGGCGACGTAAAGGCGGCACCCTCACCGGCGGCACATCACCGCCCTCGCCCCGCTGCCGGCGCAGGCGACGCGCCCAGCTCGCCGACGCTCCGACGCAACCACAACCACCGCATCCCGTACTTTCGCTACTTTGGCCCGACCGCCATCGTCCCCGGCTTCAAGCAGATGGTTGTGTCTGTCCGCGATAGGCGCCGCTCCACCGGCGGGTCGCAGTCCGGCGCGTCCCCGTTGTCGACGCCGAGTGGCATCCGGGGGAGCAGCTGTGCCGCCGGAAGCGACATCGCCGTCGAGGACCTGCCCGCCTATGACCCCAGCAACCCGGCCCCTGTCCACCCCCTGATCATCAGTCTCGTCAAGACCTTCTTCCTTCACCTGGGATGCAACTATCCCTTCTTGAGGCAGCCCAAGTTCCTGCGCCTGGTCATGGAGAAGCGCGTCGAGCCCATTCTCGTCGACGCCATCTGCGCCCTCGCTGCCAGGTTCTCGGATGCCCCGGCATTGACCGGCGGCAACGAAAAGATGCCCAGGACCGAGAGGGGCCAAGTGTTTGCGCAGAGGGCCAAGCATGCCACTGTCGACACCTTCCCCTGCCCATCTGTGGGCGCTGTCCAGGCTTGCCTTCTCATGGCCTACGAGGGCTTCGGCGCGAACCAGGACAGCGCCCTGTGGATGTACCTCGGACTGGCCATTCGCATGGCCGTCGACCTCGGCCTGCAGAAGCGCGTCGGCATCCAGTACCAGGGAGAAAAGGATCCTTGGTACACGAGGCACCGGAGTCGTCTCAATGGGGGGTCCGAGAGCCCAGAGGAGAAGAAGCACGACGAGGTGGACGCTCTGACTCTGGAGGAGCAAAGGGAGGTTGAACAGGAGCGCATCGATACGTTCTGGGCCGTTTTTGTCCTCGACCGCGTCATTTCCTCCGGCACCGGCCGACCTGTCACGTTCCGCGAGGATGACTTTGAGCTCCCCTTCCCAGCGCCTACAACCGACCCTGCCACCGGCTGGCCCGCCCTGTTCCCCATCTTCCTCGAGATTATCCATCTCTACGGCCGGGTGTCGGATGTGCTCAACAACATCCACAATGTCCAGGACCTCACCCAGGAGAAGTGGACGAAGCTCTCAAAGATGGAGCATCAGCTGACAAGGCTGTACAAGAGCTGGGACGCGCGCTTGCAGTTCAACGTCAGCAACTTCAAGGCCTACCTCGGCGTCGGGCAAGGCACCACGTTCATCCTGCTGCACTTTTGGTTCCACGCTCTATTCATCATCCTGCACCAGCCGACGCTCATGACCCCGTTTGGCGATCTCCGCAGCGATTTGCAGCTGCTCTCGGACAGCCGAGAGCTCAGCATGAGCAGCGCCAAGACCATTTGCGACATTTTGGCATTCGCGGACCTCATAGACCCCAAGAGCTTTATTGGAAACCCGTTTACGAGCCAGCCGATATACATTGCCGCGTGTGCTTTTCTCATGGAGTCGAGCGCGAATGCCTCCGAAGGTCCTTCCAGGGAAGGGTCCCCGCCGCCGGCATCAGCAAGCCGCCCAAAGGAGCGGGCCAAGGGTACGACGAGCTCCAAGCACTCGAGGCACTCGCTCCTTGCCTCGGCGGCCAACCAAAACTACCAGCGATGTTACAACTCGCTGCAGCAGCTCTGCACATACTGGGGCGGCGTCAAGTACATCCTCACGGCCCTGGACCAAAAGTCCAAGGGAATCTGGGACTGCGAGACGTACACTTCGGAGGAGTATGAGAGCACCAAAGCCCCTCCCTCCCGAGCCGGCATCAGCGGAGAGCTCAGCCAGCCTTCGCCGAAGATGGGTGCCGCGCCGCCCATTGCTTGGACCCTGGCGGGGACGGCCAACTCGCCAAACTCGAATCTGACGCTCATGTACCAGAACTGGAACGGCAGTATGATGCCCGCGCAGCACATGCAGGGCATGCCGGCACAGGCCAGCACACCGCCTGGCAACATGGTTTATGACCCCATCAGGCAGAGCCTTCCGACGGAGACCGGAGGCATGTACCCCCCGGCGATACCCCAGACGAATGCCTCGGCGGCACGCCCTTCTCCTCGACCGCCCAAGACTCGCAGGCCCTCGAACCTGTCTGGTGTCGCCGTCCAGGGACAAGCCGCGTCGGGATATGACGGGATCCCCGAGGACGCGGACGGAACCAGGGTGTTTGTGCCGCCTGCCTATACTCCCTCGAGCCAGAATTCCGGCGGAGGGTTCGAAGCGTACAGCGCATCCGCGGCCAGCAACATGGCCGATGGCACTGCCGGCCGTGGCATGGCAACCAGCACCCCGGCCGGAGCACCCCAGAACGTGTACTACAACCAAGGCATGCCGTACCAGACGTCCTGGGGCCTTGGGATGGGCAACATGGACGGCATTACCTTTGACAGCAGGGACATCGACATGGGTGCGCTGGGGCTGCAGCAGCCCGACCTGATGAGCGGATGGCTCGACTACCTTCCGAACGAGATGCTGGGGCTGTTTGAGAATCACGACATGGGGCCGGGGGCGCACGAGGGCCCCCGGCCTCGGTAGGCAGTCGCCCGGCTTTGACAGTTTTCCATTGGGTCCTGTGCATGGCGTGCTGTCGGGGGAGCAAATTTGCAGGGATAGCCAGCGAGTGTCTTCTGCCTCGACTTTGTTCGGCACGGCGTTGAGTTGTTGCTGCTCCGTGCGAGGGCTTATTATACATCACCTCTGTGTTTTCATCACGACGCGACGGGACGCTTGGCAGCAAACGGACAAGGGAGGGAAACGGGATGCTCGATTTTCCGGCACCCGCTGGCTGAAGGCTTGTAGATCAAGGCGGATGGGTGCTGCTGGCGCGCGGCCGGCTGCTTCTGCTGGGATTTCGGGACTTGGGGCTTGGGGTGGGAGTTTGTGTGTACGACTCTAGCGATTGATTTTGGCAACATGGTTGATGTGACGGGCGTTGATTTGTCTCGTCTGGGATGGAGTGGCGCGACGTGTCTCACGGCCTTTGCGTACCTTGGGGATGGGGTCTCGACGGATGCACGACGACGTTGGTTCGCTTGGTGTATATACAGACCTCCTCTTCTCAATGCCCGTTGAAATCGTTTTCTTCCAAACATGACCCCAAACTCCTGGTCCCTTGATGCTCGCGCACACGAACACGGCGGCCCTCAGCTCCCCGGAGGCTTGGCCATGTGGATGCCCATCTGGCGGGCGTGCTGCGCCATGACGGCGTCGGCAATGACGAGGGCGGCCATGGCCTCGACAATGGGCACGGCGCGCGGCACGACGCAGGGGTCGTGGCGGCCCTTTGCGGCGAGGACGCCCTCGCCCTCGGCGTCGTAGCGGGCCGTGGTCTGGTCCTGGCTGATGGTGGCGGGGGGCTTGAAGGCGACGCGGAAGAAGATGGGCATGCCGTTGGAGATGCCGCCCTGGATGCCGCCCGAGTTGTTCGTCTTGGTCTGCAGGCGGGAGCGCGGGATGCCGAGCTTGGCGGCGGCGGCGGCGGCGGTCGGGGCGGGGACGAAGGGGTCGTTGTGGCGGCTGCCCGTCATCTCGGCGCCGCGGAAGCCGGAGCCGATCTCGAAGCCCTTGGCGGCGGGGATGCTGAGCATGGCGTGGGCGAGGAGGGCCTCGAGCTTGTCGAAGCAGGGCTCGCCGAGGCCCGAGGGCGCGTGGCGGACGACGCAGGTGACGCTGCCGCCGGTGCTGTCGTGGGCGTCGCGCAGCTCGGCGATGCGGGCCTCCATGCGGCGCGTCGTGTCGGCGTGGGGGCAGCGCACGGGCAGGAAGCCGTCGACGTCGGCGCGGGTGACGGAGTCGGCGAGGCTGAGGAAGGCCGGGTCGGCGCTCATGGCGTCGGCGTCGGCGAAGAGCTTGATGTCGCCGACCGAGGTGACGAAGGCGACGATCTCGACGCCGTAGGCCTCGCGCAGCCACTTCTCGGCGACGGCGCCGGCGGCGACGCGGGCGACGGTCTCGCGCGCGCTGCTGCGGCCGCCGCCGGAGCTGGCCTTGACGCCGTACTTTTCGAGGTAGGTCCAGTCGGCGTGGCTGGGCCGCGGGTAGAGGTCGACCGTCTGGTCGCCGTAGTCGCGGGGCCGCTGGTCCTCGTTGGGCACGGTGAGCAGGATGGGCGTGCCGAGGGTGCGGCCGGCCTCGGTGCCCGAGTGGATCGAGACCTGGTCCTTTTCGTTGCGCGGCGTCGTGATGGCCGACTGGCCCGGGCGGCGGCGGTTGAGCTGCGGCTGGATGTCCGCCTCGGCGAGGGCGAGGTTCGGCGGGCAGTTCTCGATGATGCAAGACACGGACCTGCCGTGGGACTCGCCGGCCCTGCGGGGCGTCAGCTGCGGCGCGACGGGGGTTCTGGGGGGACGTACGTGGTGACGCGGAAGTAGTGCCCAAACGAGGACATGGTGGCGGGCGGTTGAGGGGGGTTGCGAGAGAGAGGTTTGCGGGAGGAGGGTGGTGACAGGTGAGGATGCTGTGTTGAGTGTTGTGGTGTTGACTGGTGCAGTCCGACTGCGGCCGAAATTTCGATGGCGGGGGCGGGGCAGACAATAGCGACGCTAGAACGCCACGCGCGTAGCTGAATAGGCACGAGTAGGTGGAATAAACAATACCAGTAGAACTGTAGAAGCTGCTTGGGTGACCCATGCAGACCGCAACGTTCTTGATCCAGCAGCGCTTGCAATGACTGTCTCTGCCCACGGGTTTGGCGGCATCCCCGATCGGGCAAGGCGCTGGGCGCCCGTTGAGTAAACCGACCTCGATCCTCCGGCGCCGACCATATCTGAAGCCATCTCGTCTCTGCTTCTACTCTAGCAACTCTTGCCTCTGTATTTAGTTGGCGTCCTTGAGGCAAATCCTCCCTCTTTGATAATAGCCCTTGAAATAAAGCAAGCTCTGGGTAATCGTTTGTCCCTCTCCACATTTGGGAGAGGTACGTACCTGAACGGCGAGACGGGTGGACCCGTGACAAATCTGCGGTTAGCGCGACCTCAAACCACTCATCGATGACAGCGAGCTGCTGGAGATGATGCTATATTGATCATACAGGAGGCCTTTTTCTTTCTTTCCACAGTGGGTATCCCTCCCAATGCACCGCCTGGCCCGCCATGGTCGGCAGTTGATCCGGACCTCCGCCGTCTCGCACTTCTCCACCGAGGCAGCCTCGCACCACGCAAACAAGACGCAGGTCTACATCTCAAAGTCCAGAGACCCCCTGCTGAACCTCTCCGTCGAGCACCACCTCCTCCAGGTCACGCCGCCCGAGTCCACCGTCCTCCTGCTCTACGTCAACGCGCCGTGCGTCGTCTTCGGGCGGAACCAGAACCCGTGGCTGGAGGCAGACCTGCCGCGTCTGGCGCAGATTGCGCAGCGGCCTGGCAGTGTGGGATGGACAGACGCGCCGGTGCAACTTGTGCGGAGGCGGTCCGGCGGCGGGACCGTCTTTCATGATGCAGGCAACGTCAACTTCAGCGTCATCTGCTCGCCGGCTGCGTTTGACCGCGACAGGCACGCCGAGATGGTTGTGCGTGCCCTGAAGGCCCTGGGTCGGCCGACGACGCGCGTGAACCAGAGGCACGACATTGTCATGGACGTTGCTGCGGATGGCGCTACCAGCACCTTCAAAGTCTCGGGCTCGGCGTACAAGTTGACGCGTCTACGGTCTCTGCACCACGGGACGTGCCTCCTGCGCAGTCCCAACCTGGACAACATCTCCGGCATGCTGCGGTCCCCGGCTGAGCCGTTCATCAAGGCGCGGGGCGTCGACAGCGTGCGCAGCCCGGTGAGGAACGTCGACCTCGACAACGTCGACTTTGAGGGGGCCGTCGTGGAGCAGTTTGGGGACATGTATGGACCTTTCGACATTCGAGGGGAGTTTGATGGCGCTGCTTTGGCTGTGGAGAAGATCAAGGCCGGGTATGATGAGCTGCAGTCTCGGAGCTGGACGTACGGGCAGACGCCGCGGTTTACTTTCTGCACGCATCCCTCCCAAGATGATCCTCGGGCACGACCAAAGCTACCGTTTGACGTGAGTATCACCTCGACCACACTCTTTGCAAGACACGGTGCTGACTCTCCTAGCTCAAAATACACTTTGAGGCTAGGCATGGCCTGATAGAGCGGTTTACCATTGAGGGAGAGCAGCGAGCCACGGACTCGCTAGTCAACGGCTCGTTGCACGACGTCCATGACTGGATCGAACGGCTTTCTCAGGTCGGCTTGGGCGAGAGAGACGCCGCGCATGTTGGCGCTTGGATGAATGATGTGCTGGGCACCGCGTTTACTAAAGCTTGAGCGACCATCGCTCCCAGTCCCAGCTGGCTGGACAGCTCTGAACTAGGACCGCTCCACAGACGGGCTGCCTCTTTGGATATCTATTACTTCCATGTCATCGAGGCGGTGGGCCTTGTCACCACAAGCTGGGGCAATCGACATGTCCGTTTTGCCGGAGCGAAGTGGGCGGCTGAGGTCCAGCCTTGTCTCGACAACGGCGACCTCGATCTCGATGCCAGGGGCAACAGTCGAGCCACGAGGACGCCGGCTGACCGAGAGGCGCCGGGCACAGTTGCGTTTTTTGCGTTTTGAATGGAATTGAAGAGAGTCCGCAGCACGGTTTGCGCGGCAGGCTGCGGGCCTACGCGGAGCTGTGCCGCTTCTGCCTTGCCCGATGCAGGAGATGAAGCGGACGGGCCTGGATGCTGGCCACGACTTGAAGGTGATGGATACACAGCGACGCACCAGGATCGACGCCGACAACGCGTCACCGCGAGTTTGCGATGGGCTGGCGGCCCGGTTTACGACCCGTCGGCTCGGTGTTTGGCGGAGCAGCGCTGCTGCATGGGGTGGTCATCTAAGGTCTTGGATGCAACCAGATGTCGCCGATTCAACGCCATCTGGATGGATCGACGACGGCTTATTCTGCCGACTTGAAACGCAAATACACCGGCCGTGAAGCTGGCTCGGCTCGGCAGATGACGGCGGCGCAAGCCTATTCGCGGCTTGCATGACCCTACTCTGCACCGCATTGCCGTCCATGCCTGATCGCCATCAACAAATCATTTGTAATTGACATGTCTCCCCGTGGGGGCCTCGCCAACCTGCGCACCCCATCCTCTGCCTTCTCCGACGTGCTCCTGGGACGGGATCCGCATTGGCCTCGAATGCGCACACCTGCTCGATCGGCAAGTCGCCACAATGCGCCAGTACCTGGACAAGGCCAACAAGGAAGTTCCCAGATAGGGCTGCTCTTCAATTGAGCGACTCCTCCAATCGCTGTGCTGCGATCGTGGCGTACGCGATGGGCAATGCATGCAAGTCGCCCGCATCTCGGACGGGGTTGCGCAGATGCAGCATGGAGCCGGGACCGGTATAAGTGCTCGCCTCGACGCGGCAGTCGGTAGGCCAGCTCGTCTCTTTGTTGTTCCAATATCCATTGTCGCGACCATGGTGCGCTCATCAGTGTTCCTGTCGCTCCTCGGGGCGGCGCCTTCTGCGCAGCGCTACATCCCCGGCGCGTACATGTTCGAATTCGAGGACGGCCATGTACGTAGACGACGGTAACTCTTTGGACCTGGACGAGGAAGCTGACAAGCTGCGTTGCCAGGACTCGTCCACGCTGCTCGGCGCCCTCGGTGGCAACGGCACCGCTCGCATGCACCTGGACTACAAGCTCTTCAAGGGCGTGTCCGTCCAGATCCACGACGTGGAGAACCCCGGTGAAAAGGTCCAGAGCCTGGCTGCCTTGCCGGCTGTCAAGAACATGTGGCATGTAGGCCTCTACGGCATCCCTGACGTCAAGGTTTCGGCCGTCATCACCCCAAACCCCAACTTCCGCGACATCGAGGCCCGGGCCAACAAGACGGCCGACGAACCCTTTGCGACGCACGTCATGACCCAGGTCGACAAGCTGCGTGCCAAGGGCATCACCGGCAAGGGCGTCAAGATTGCCGTTATCGATAGTGGTGTAAGTCCTCTCCCACAGCTCAAGTGACAGTAGCTCACACTCCGTAGATCGACTACACTCACCCTGCGCTGGGCGGATGCTTTGGCGAGGGCTGCCTCGTGTCCTTTGGCATGGATCTCGTCGGAGACAACTACGATGGCCTCAACACCCCCCAGCCCGACAACGACCCCAGGGACTGCGAGGGCCACGGCTCGCACGTTGCTGGCATCATCGCGGCGCAGCCTAACCGCTACGGCTTCACTGGTGCCGCGCCGGGTGTTACCCTCAGTTCCTACCGTGTGTTGGGCTGTGAGGGTGGTACTAGCGACGATGTCCTGGTTGCTGCGTTCAACAAGGCCCTCGAGGATGGCGCCAGCATCATCAGCGCCGCTATCGGCAGTGCTGCCGGCTGGACCGAGCAGCCCTGGGCTGTGGCAGTGACCCGAATCGTCGAGCAGGGCGTTCCTTGCGTCTTGGCGGCCGGAAACGACGGCGACCAGGGGCTATTCTACAGCGCCAGTGCCGCCGACGCCAAGAAGGCCACTGCCGTTGCCTCCTTTGACAACGTCATCACCCCGAACTTGCTCTACGTGTCGCGGTATAGCGTCGATGGGGGTGATGAGCAAAACTTTGCCTACGCTCCCGCCACCCAGAACCAGTGGGATGTCACGATGCCCGTTTATGCGACCAGCCCGAATACCACCATTATCGGTGATGCCTGCGACCCGTTGCCAGACAACACGCCCGATCTGAACAAGAGTATTGTTCTGATCCGCCGCGGCGGCTGTCTCTTTGTGACAAAGGCCAGTAATGCCGTTGCCAAGGGCGCCAAGTACATCATGATCTATAACCACTTGGCCGGCGCTTTTAGCCCGATCTAGCCACGGCCGGTGCGGGCGTCAAGGCTGCGGGCATGGTTGAGACAGACACTGGCGTGGCCTGGGTGAACGCCATCAAGGCTGGCAAGACGGTCACGCTCGCGATGGTGTCCCCGTCTAAGAGTGAGAACTATATGTCATCGTGGCCAACGACAACACCCTCACCGGCGGTGCCGTGGCTCTCATGACGTCGTGGGGTCCCACCCGGGAGATGGACTTTAAGCCGCAGATTGGTGCGCCTGGTGGCAATATCCTCTCGACGTACCCTGTTGACAAGGGTGGATACGCGGTCTTCTCCGGCACGTCCATGTCGTGCCCTATGACGGCGGCCATCATGGCCCTCATTTCGGAGGTTCGCGGCACGCTCGACCCCGAGTTCATGACGAACCTGCTCTCCGCGAATGCCAACCCCCAGGTGTTCAACGACGGCACCAAGTTCTACGGCAAGCTGGCCCCCGCGGCGCAGCAGGGCGGCGGCTTGGTGCAGGCGTATGATGCCGCGTACGCGACCACGATCCTCGGCCGTCGAGCCTCTCGTTCAACGACACGGATCACTTCGAGCACCAACTTAACTTTACACTGAGCAACACGGGCAAGGCGGACATTACCTACCAGCTATCGCACGTGCCGGCCATGCCCATGCACACGCTGGCCGATGCCTCGGTCTCCCCAGCGCCATTCCCGAACGAGGCTGTTGAGGCGTATGCTTCGCTGGCGTTCACGGAGCAGAACATCACCCTCCGTGGCGGGAACCGACGGACCCCTCCCCTCTCCTCTCCCCCCCTCTCCCGTCCTCTCCCGTCCTCTCCTCCTCTTCCCTCCTCCTCCGCATTGGCGTCATGCCCGAGCCCCCCCGCAGGTCTTGATGCCAGGCGCTTGGCTCTGTGGTCCGGATATATCGTCATCAACGGCGCTGACGGAACGTCCCTCTCCCTGCCGTACCAGGGCCTGACCGGCTCGCTGCACCGCTCGACCGTCCTCGAATCAAACCAGACTTGGATGGCCACCTCCAACGACACCTTCGACTTCGTCCCCGTGCCCGCCAACACGACCTACACGCTGCCCCCGCAGGGAAAGGCCGGCGCCAACGACGTGCTCCCCGTGCTGGCCGTCAACCTCGCCCTCGGATCGCGCAAGCTGCGCGCCGACATCGTGCCCCTGACGACGAGCCCGCCCGAGAACCCGACGACCGAGTTCTGGGGGTACCAGACCATCGGGCAGCCGAGCGGGTCCCCCTTGCTGTGGAATGGGCGCGGCGTTGCTAGCATGGCCTGGGACGGGCAGCTGGACAGCGGCGCGT
>PKSG01000606.1:12478-47490 GCA_002916505.1 Tolypocladium paradoxum
ATTTGTGGTGCGCGCGCTGCGCATCTATGGGGACGAGGCGCTCAAGGAGGAGTGGGATGTGAGCGAGTCGCCGGCGTTTAGCATCAAGTACGCGTCTTAGGGGGCGGTGGCGGGATGGGTGGGTGTATGTTGTTTGATTCATTGTTTAGAAGAAGAAGATGAAGTTTATTACGCTAGCTAGCTTCTAAGAGCTCTAGAACTTCTGCCTTAGACTAACATAGGAAAACCCCTTCGTGCAGGGTACCATATGGCCTCTTGAAATGAAGCTTATGATGGTAAAGATAACGCCAGAAATCTTACAAACGGTTTCCCATGTTGACATGTACGGCCTTGACCTGGCTATATGCTTCCAAGCCAGCGTCCCCCAACTCTCTGCCTATGCCACTCTGCTTCACACCGCCAAAGGGAACACGAGGGTCACAATCCTGGCTGCTGTTGATCCAAACCATGCCGGACTCAATTTGTGACGCCACACGATGGGACCTTTCCAGATCCCTAGTGAAGACGGCCGCACCGAGACCATAGACGCTGTCATTGGCCAGTCTCACAGCCTCGGCTTCATCGTCAAACGGCTTCATCACAACGACGGGGCCAAATATCTCTTCCTGCCAGATCCTGGCTCCGTCCTTGGCGTCCGTGAAGACGGTGGGGGCAATGTAGTACCCTTTCCCATTGCCAACTGCAAGAGCCTCGCCTCCAGTGGCCACGGTCGCCTCGGTGCGCCCGTGCTCAATGTACGACAGGATGCGGTCGTATTGCTGCTTCGAGACTTGCGGGCCGTGGTAGGTCTCGGGATCCCATTGGTTGCCGACCTTGCTCACGTCCTTGACGCGCTGAACAAACTCGGCAACGAACTTGTCGTAGAGATGCCTCTGCACGAGGATGCGCGAGGTGGCGGTGCAAATCTGGCCCTGGTTGGACATGATGCCCAAATGTGACCACTTGATGGCCTGGTCAAAATCGCAGTCGCCAAACACAATTAAGGGAGATTTGCCCCCCGTCTCGAGGGTAATGTTTTTGAGTGTCGTTGCCGCCATGGCCATGATCTGGGTAGCCGTGCCCGTGGAGCCGGTAAAGGCAACTTTGTCAACCAGCCTGTGAGAGACGAGCGCCGAGCCAGCTTCTCGGCCATATCCGTTGATGATGTTGACAACGCCGGGAGGGAACCCGGCCTCGACGAACAGCCTTGCCAGCACCAGAATGCTTAGAGGCGTCTGTTCTGCCGCCTTGATGACCACGGTGTTGCCGCACGCAAGAGCAGGCCCGAGCTTCCAAGTGGCCATGGCGAGGGGGTAGTTCCAGGGGATAATCTGCGCGACGACCCCGATGGGCTGGCGGATCGTGTAGGCAAACTTGTTGGGAACGGGAATGGTTTGACCGAAAACCTTGTCGCTCCAGCCGGCGTAGTAGCGCATAACGCCGACTGCTTCCACCAAGTCGTTGTTCAATGCCTCAGTGTACGTCTTGCCTACCGTCGGGTAAGCTACGTTCTCGGTGAGCCGCCGGCAATGTACTCGCCATTGTCCCATGCATCGATTGTAGCAAACAGCTCTTTGTTGGCTTCGATCAAGTCGGCAAGCTTCGTCATCAAGATGCCGCGATTGGCTGCCGACATGTCCTTCCACGCTGCAGATCTAAAAGCCCCGTAGGCGGCATTGACAGCCCTGTCTACATCTTCGGCACTGGCGGCGTGAACTACAGCAATCGTCTCCTCTGTGCTGGAGGAAGGTTAATGAATGCATCAAGTGCAAGGCTTGATTGTAGCCTCACGCGGGATCTATAGTGGTTATCTCTTGCCCACTCGAAGGGACGAATTCGTTATCGATGAACAGGCCTGTCGGCTGGTCCCAGGACTTCCCGTTTGGAGCTACCAGCTTTATCGAAAGGCCTGCAGGCATTTTGATCGGGTGTCCAGGCGATTGAAAGAAGATTTCCCGAGGTGTAAACAAAAGATGGCAGAGTTGGCGGGAGAGGCCAGCAAAGTCAAGAATGCCGACGTCAGGCAGCTGGGTGTGCAGTGATGATGGTAAAGTGCATCTGCCCGTTGCCCCCTGGCTGTGCTGAAGAAGGCCGATGCCGGCAACGGGAACATGGTATGATATGAAAACACAAGTGACCACCGGACTGGCAGTTCTTGATCGATCAAGAAGGCCTCTTTGGAGAGTGCCCATTCCGAAATCTGGCCGAGCACGCAGTGGCTTAATGCCCTGCGCCTGTAGGTCCGTCGGACGTCCCACCCATGCATGCAACTGTGGATATAGCGTCGGGTTGGCCTTCCAAAACCGTGTGCTAGAAGAACGGTTGCCAGCGGGGTGGAGAGTCTGGTGACTTCAGAGTCCAGCCACAATCAAGGGAAAACACGGTTTGTCTCCGTGTCTCGCAAGTGGCATTCGCCCTGCCTACGTACGTAAAAATTAGGGGTAACCACCGTCCCTTTACTATTCAGGTCATGGATAGACTAATGGACCATAATGCTCTATCCGGAACGATACCGGCCTATGCAGCCTTTTCCAGCCAGGCCTGTTGCGAAAATGAGTCTTGACACCTTCGTCCCTATACTCGCTCGTTGGCCCCGTACAGGCCCAACGACTTGGCTTCTTGTTCCACAGCCCTGAGTATTTCCTCTTCCAGAGCACTGCTTCCGAACTGAGGTTTCCATCCCAAGAGCTCCTTCGCACGTCGGGCATTCGTGCGGGCATTCGTGCCGTAAAGGACGCGACCGTGAGGGAGGAGCTTGTCAGCTTCCTCGCCAATAACCTCATCGACATCACCTGCATTCGGGATGAATCCTTTCATTGACGCTGCTGCGGCTACACGGCTTGAAATGTCGCCAAAGGACTATCGTTTGTCAGCCGTGAAGATTGAGGGGGGCTTGAAGGATTGTAAATGTGGACTGATTATGGTGTCTCCTCTGCCACTCACCATCTCGCCAACGCCGCTAAGGTAGAGCCCATTCAGGTTCCAGAGCTGGGAGCTGGGAAGTGCCCTGTCGACCAGGCCAACAAACAATTTACCCACGTCTTGGATGTGAACATTTCCCCAGCGGCTCAGCCCCTTGCCAACCTGAAGACCTCGGCCGCGCTGGAGGGTAGCCTTGGCCAGCTCCGGGATCTGAATGCTTCTTTGGTTGACCGGGCCTTGCCCCTGGCCATAGACGATGCCGGGGAAAACAAGAGCCGTGTTCACTTGGGGTGTGTTGTCTGCAACAGACAGAATGTAGTTGTCTACAGCGCGGCTTGGGTGTTTCTTGATGACGGAGACGATTTCGGAAGCACCATCCAAGTCATCAAATACGACGTCGCTGGGTGATCCAGGGATGCGTGAGGCATCAGCAAGCTCTGCAGCAGCCAGCGCGCTTGCTCCAGACACCTGGATCCAATAAGCTGTGGGTGTGGCTGTTAGCATACCTATGATGGTATATTCTGTCCCGTTCGATTTCGGGACTTACCCGGTTTATCAGATGGTCTGCTTTTAAGCGTTTCGTGAATGGTCTGCACACTCTTGAGGTGTCCGGTAGCAGCAAGGTCTGGAGGGCAGAATCAGCATGATGATTGATGCAACAGACGGCGCCGAATGTAAGCTCTCCCGGTGACATACGGAGAATAACGTGGGCATTTTCCACCTCCTTTGTTATGGCAGCAGCATCGCCTAGGTCGCCTTGAACCACTTGAACGTTGCTGAAAGCTGCAGTGATTGCCTTGCCACTGTGCTCATTGCGAACCAGGGCTCGAATGGCGAACTCGGGATGGGACGTGGCCAAGTCATGGGGGACTTGCCCGCCGATGTATCCAGATGCACCGGTCCTGTGTTGAGCTTCGAATTAGTTCGACTGCAGAGGATATGGGCACAACGAGATGGGCTACGTACAAAAATATCGTGGGCATGGCGTATATGAATAGTTCAGGAATGACTGCCGGCTTGGCTTGGGACGGCAAAAGTGACAAGGAAGAAGAGCTCAAGGAGATGTTGTGGAATAGCAGAGAATGGCTTTGAGCCGTGGTATTTATAATCTTTCGACACGATGCTGTGGCACGGTACAGAAGAGTCTTTAGCCTTGGGTATTTGTAATCTTTCTTTCCTCCAAAAGCCCGCTACCAACATGCTCTAATTACCCCGCAATGTTCTCGGCCGACTCGGAGTCAACTTCCAGAATGGGGCATTGTACTTGTCCTTCTCCTTGCGCACCTGGTGTTGCTAAAGCTGCTTCAGGACGTCCTCCATAACATCCAGAAAGATGTCGGCTTTTCGTGCATCGGTTAGCATAACACTCTTCTAGTCAAGGCAGTGAGAAAACTTGCCGTGATGCTGCTGGAATATCAGCATGGGCCGGAGGCGGATGGTCACATCACCACAGCCGCCCATGTTGATTCCATTCTTCTTGGCCAAGCCAAGAATTTCTGTCCTCTTTGGGCTGTCCCAGGCAATGAATGTTCCACGGTCCTTGCCACGAAGATTTCGAATGTGATGGGGAAATCGCGCCGCCAGGGAGTCAAGTTTGTCGTACAGGTATTTGCCGACCCTCGCCGTGTTCTCGATGCATCCCGATTGCTGAATCTCGTCGTAAATGGCCCGGAAGAGAAGAGCTCTGGCAGGATCGCCCATCCACGTATTGAACTGCCTGTATGGCTGGTCTGGTCTGAGGGACGCGTCTCTGAAGTAGAAGCCCGCGGCCTGTGCTTTCTTGGAAAATGATACCATATCCGGAGGGTCGGGAAGATCCCAGTGCTCATGAGCCCACATCTTCCCCGTTGCACCGACTCCAGTCTGCACCTCGTCGACAATCATAAGCACGCCCTTGCGCTTCGTGAGGGCGCGGAGCTCGCGGAAGAAGAATGGCGAAGCGTGATTATCACCACCCTCGGATTGAATTGGCTCGATGACGATGGCTGCAACTGGATGCTGCGCCGTATCAATAACCCTTTCCGTCTCGGCCAAGCAGCACTCCTCCTCGGCCCTATTTTCCGCTTCGTGCTTGTCCAATGGGTATTTCAGTTGCGGGAACGGCGCGACCGGCCATTGGAAAGCAGGAATGTCGAGCTTATGGATGGCTTTGCTGCGAGTTGTAGATAGGCTTCCGAACAGGCGCCCATGGAACCCTTTCTCAAAGGAGAGGATGGAGTATTCCTTGGAGCCTGGCGCCTCGTTGAGCATGACGGACCGCATCTCTGCGTCGGAAAAGTCGCCGCTGCCGCGTTCTTTCGTGGCCCGCCAGATACAGGCGGCCTTGTAGGCGGTCTCATTGGCATCAGAGCCCGTTGTCGCCGTAAAAACCTGATCCAGCCCCTTGGGTGCAGCCTTCAGTATGCCCGTCTCGAGCAGTTTGCCGTAGTCCTGCGGGGGGAAACTTCCAAGTGCTGGGCGGCTCACGATGGCGCGAACCATCTCCGGCGACCTGGCAGCTTCGGCCAGGCGAGGATTGTTGTATCCCAGCGGAATGGAAGAGATCTGCGCGAACCTGGGTGTCGATTATGAGCCGGGTTGCAGCAGAGTAGCGGCGCCTTGGAGAGCTCACAGGTCCAAGAACTGATTACCATCTGCGTCAACCAGACTGCGCATTGGAATCATGGAGTCAGCTGCACACGAAGGCTAGATAAGCCGTAAATGTTCATCTTACTAGTTTCCGACGCTCTTCTCATAGTCGACGAGCGTGCTCGAACTGCGCGTGTCGAACACGCGATCAAGCTCCTTCAGTCCCTCCTGGACCCTCGGGCCGGGAACCACTGGCGACACAACACGGGGCCTTGCCGGTTCGCCTTGAAACGACGCAGCATGAAGAAGGGCAGTTCCGGAAAACGCTCTGCCAGTCGTGACGCGAGGCGTGCACCGCCGAACAACAGGTCGGACGGCACCCGTCGTTGGCAATCCTCTGTAGAACGAACAAGACATGTCGAGTAAGGTATGTGGCCCGATTCCAATTGCAAATGCCCACGTCTGACTGTCGTGGATAGAGAACGTGGCAGTGGGTTTTATTGCACATGCATTGGCAGCTCTCATTGCGTATCCGATTTGGGAGTTGGCATTGGTTCAGAAGCTTGCAAGGCCTTGACCAATTGACGAGCTTTCTCTTTCTGGATAATTACGTTGTGATTGAATCCATCTGCTATTAGCTCGGTTGCAATTTCTGGCTAGTTTGTCTGGGATGGCGCGAGTAGTTACTGGCCCAACTTCCACCTCCTCGAGCGCCACGGCTTACTCCTGTGGACCTCGACGCCCTCTCGCGGAAGCCTTCCCAACCATCACGAGGGATCCCCGAGCTGATCCACGCCGCTAGGAGCCATCCCAACACTATGGCGGTCCCGTCATTGGCCATCCCGCCCACAAGCCGCTGCATTTCAACGCACCCAATCAACTCTCCATTCACCACGTCTTCCTTGTCAGATGCTGCTGTCGCTTCAATCCAGCTTCTCACTTTGCATCTCATCCTCTCCCCGGCATCACTGTCTTCTTACTTGCTTTCTCCACATCACCACTTACCTTTTTAAACGCGCATTGACGGGAAGACCTGCACCATGGAACCTCCCGCTCGTCGGAATAGGAAACAGGCAGGGTCTCCCAAGGACGAGCCACGTTCCAGGACATTCACGGGCTGTCGAACTTGCCGAACTCGTCATCTCAAGTGTGACGAGGCGCGACCAGCATGTGCCACTTGTCAGCGTCTCAAACTGCCCTGCGAAGGATACTCTCCCCGACTACTTTGGGTGCCGGAGCACGGCCCCACCCCAGGGCAGAAACAGGAGCATCGCAGCAACTCATACCGATATCCCCTCTTCAGCGAGCACATCCGCAACTCGATGAGCCTGGAGCTTGTCGAGAGTCTTGGGGATCAACCTGCTGGTCACATCCTTTTAGATTTGGACTCCAAGTCCGTATCCAACTGCGAGCATCATTCCACTGGTCCATTCAGCGTCTTCAGGGCTTTCGATGACCCCTGCGTATCCCTACAGCCCTCAGACTCTTCCGGTTCGCAGAGGCCGCAGCCCTCCAATTCTCCAGGTCCCAATTCTCCCGAAGTGTCTCAGTTCGAATGGACTAGCCGTCAGCCTGACGACGACGTCGAGATTGAGATAGACCCCTGGCAAGGACAGGCTGAGGGTGCCATATTGGACTTTGGATTTCTACTAGACTCATTCCAAAACCTGCCTCCAACGACGGCGGCTGCCGACTTTACTGATGCAGCAAGTTGGATGGAGCTTGCTCAAGGAGAAAGCGGCCCAGCCCTCTTGTACGATGGGTTCAGCTTGAACATGCGGCTTTCGCCTCCACAGTCTCCGCGAGGTACGCTGATGGCCAACTTGCCGTCTCCCAAAGACCCCAGGCAACTGTCGGAGAAGTCAGCCAGAGCATGGGATATTCCAAGATATTCTGAGTCAGGTGCCCAGGACCACACACAAGAGGAGGCGGCCTCTCTCCAGCCAAGAGGTAATTTACCAAGCGGCGACTGTAGTTTGCCAACACATGCTGCGGCCCTGCTTCGCTATCTGAGAGCCGAAGTATTCGGTGCCTCCCCTTCCTCTGCGAGCACTCGTGTGTCGCCGTGGAAACTGTTACTACTCCCCTGCGCCCTTCAAACCTTCGCCGAGATTTCCCTCTGGAATACTACGTCGCATACTCGCCGCAGCATCCTTTCCGCGTTGCTTGCAAAGAGTGCATTTCACCTGCACAATTCCAAACTGAATGACGCGAAAGAGACTGGCAAGTGGCTCGAAGAAGCCGTCAACCATCAACGAGATGCCCACAAACATCTGAGGATGGCATTAAGAGTCGAATTCGAGGGCAGCAATCAAGCCGAGTATACCGAACTGTTGATGGCCGTTCTCGGCGTGCTATTTGGCCCGGTGAGTAGTGCCGACCGTGCAGAATTGTTTTTTTGAGAGATTTGGCGACCTAACATGCCTCCCCAGGCTTGTTCCAACAAGGCCCGGACTGTCAAGCAACTCCTTCTCGAGGCAGAGCATCTCATTCGCAAACGCGGTTTTCCTTCGAACAAATCATTCAACCTCCGAGTCTTGCATCACATGTACACCCATTTACGGGTCATAGCAGAGAGCACGAATATTCCGGCCGCCAAGATGCCTTTCTCACCTGCACCACAGTCCGGCATTCCGAACCAGGATGTCAACTCGGCTGTGGTCCTGAGTAGTTTTCGCGTTCCGGAGAGCAACCTCGGCGATCTTGACACTCTGCGGGAAAAGCCCGATGAGATTGGCTACAATGACATTCATCTCGATGTGTCCGGGAAGTGGCCGTTTACATTGTACCCGGACATATACGGGATACCCGAGTCACTCATGACACTACTCTCGCAGACCATCAGTCTCGCCAACGAGAAGCCCAAACTGGACATCTTGGCACAAAATAACCAGTCCATGTCAGCAGCCCTTTCGCAGCATATCAGGACTTTGGAGCAGCAGATATGGTCTTGGTCCCCACAGTCATCCAAGGTACCGGCCGGTCCGCCACGGCCACAATCATTGATGACCGCAGACACACCACCATCCGAGAGGGCGGAATCCCAATCATTGATGCATGCCATGCACCAGGCGCTTATTATCTACTTTTACAGGAGGGTCTACTGCATGAGCGCATTGATTGTGCAAGACCAAGTACAGAAGACGCTCGACTACATTGGTCCATGTCTTGACATGGGAAACCATGACCAGGATTTCGCAATCAGTATTGGCTGGACACTCTTCGTTGCCGTCTGTGAAGCTTCAACGCCAGACTTGCAGAACAGAGGGATGAAATACTTGGAAACTATCGATGAATATGGCATCTTCATGGAAGAGCACAAGCCGAGCGTGATTGTGAAATCCGTGTGGGAACAACGGAAGCAGTCCGGTAACTTGGCGCTGAGCTGGTCGGATTTGATGATGCAAAGTGTGGCTTAGCCTTACAGGCAGTTGATTCAAAAATGATGAACGAAACTCGATCCTCATGCTCTATTGCTTTCTACAAGACTGTCCTTCTGCTTATCTCTGCGGACGTCAAGAGCTCAAACACCTTGTTCAGCCCACTTATGCCACTACCTTGTAGCCGGCAGCTTGAATTGCCACGGCGAGTTCCTCCTTCATCTTGCCTTGGCGCATGGTAAATGGTTTCCGCACTCCACCTGTCTTCCAACCTCGCAGCTCCATGCCCGTCTTCACACCTGCGGCGTAGTTGCCCGTTTCAAGAAGCTTGCAGACTGGGAACATTTTCTCCCACAGCTTACGGCCTTCTTTCAGGTCCCCTCGCACAGCAACGGCATCCCAAAGCTGCATGGACAGCTCAGGCAGAATGTTTGTCGCGCCCCAGACGGACCCCTTTGCGCCAGCTGCCAGGCCGTAGAATGTCAAGGTGTCCCATCCGTTGAAGCTAGTCACCTTGTCCGCGATGTCCTTGCTGAACAGCAACTCTGTCAGCGCTGGACCGTTCCCTGATGTGTCCTTCAGGTACTTGACCCCGACATCGCTCAAGGAGGCAATCTCGGGCGGGGTCAGGTTAACCCCGGAGGCGGAGGGAATGTTGTAGTAGACAATGGGGAGTTTTGACGCCTCGTGGATCTCCCTCAACAAACCGCGCAGCTCCGGCAGACTGACAGCGTCGTAGAAGGGGGGGACGACCATCAGGGCTGCAGCACCAGCCTTGGCTGCGTGCTCGGCCAGGTCGACGGCCTTGTCGGTTGAAAGATGGCCAATTCCTGCAATGACAGGAACCCGGCCATTGGCGGATGCGACGGTTTGCTCCAGAACTTCTTTGCGTTCTTTGGCGGAGAGGGCGGTGAACTCGCCCGTGCTTCCGCCTGGAACAAGTCCGTGGACACCAGCATCGATGAGGCGGTTTACATGCTGGTCCAGGGCTTGAAGGTCAACAGTTGATTGATCCTCCGTAAAAGGGGTGATGAGGGCGACCATGATGCCCTGGAGATCTTGAGACGGAGCCATTTTTGGTTAAGAAAGAAAATGAGCAATCTATGGCAAAGGTTTCGCTGACCGATAATCGAGAAACAACTGGATATGGAAAAACAGCTGGCTTCCAGGCGAAGCGCACGCAAATATACGTCTACAACTGCTCAGCTAATATGGCTACCTGGTAAGAGGGACGTATCGGCACCGTCGCAGTCACTTGCCCAACGATAAGTATGGGTCCAGGCAAAGTACGTAAACGCCACCCAAAACGGCGGTTCCGCGTTAATACAAGCAGCAGGGAGGACCAGAAAAGATCATGGCCTATGGCTCGTGTTCCTCGGGGGAGGGGGGAGCAACCCCACTATAGAACGGCTACCTTGTCCTCGCGGAAACTTACCCTGCACTCAATACATCGTCTAGCGTAAACAGGGTTTGGCAAACGATATGGCAACGGGAAAGCCATGACCAGAAACATTCGAGTGGCCACATCAGTTGCTTGATGAAGCCACAATGGCCTCCGGTTTACTGGACACATTGCAAGGCAGCTGGATAAAGTACAGAAACACGGCTCAAATGAAGGGACTTCCACTTGCACTGGTGCTTGGAGGCGAGGATACCTAATCTGAAAATTGGCCCTCAAATCCGTCATGATGAAGCAGCTGCTTATGTTGAAAGCTGGTGTGAAGCATGAAGTTAGACAGAGGAGTTAGCCGAAGATGGCTCTGTGCACGCCAACTGGTGAACCGTGATGTCGCCACGGCAAACGGAGAATTTATGAGACACAATGAAGTACAGTCTTTGCATTATTGACTTAATCAAATTTACAGCATCCAACTGATGTTCAATAATGCAAGATGACTCAGGGTGATACGGTCAGTTCAAAGGCTGCAGTCGAAACGGCCATGATGAAATGCCGTACCGTGCCAACGACATGGGTCGTCTATTTCGACACAATATACGGACTAGACGGTAGCCTACCAAACGCAGCATATCCAAAAAAGTGGCTATTTTAGTGGAAAAACGCAATCCTCGCGAGTCGCGATGATGGGCTCTGTCCCGTGTTCGTGTGAGTGTCCCCAGTTCTCCGTATTTTGTGGCCAACCTACTTCGTAAGAGCGGCTGTTAGGTTGGTCTCCGGGTGGACCGCACCAACGGGTATCTCTTACCAATAGGATGCAGTTGGACGTGTCTCGCGGAAACCTGCTAAATCGAGTTGCGTTTTGGCCCACTGTTGGGTTTCTCCAGCCACTCATGACTCAGAACTGATGAATCGCTATCTTGCCTTGCGGTACAGCAAGGGTAGCTATCCACGGCGCAGAAACAGCCCCTGCAAGTTGACTGCTGTTTTCCTATCGCTTCGTCAAAGTTGCGGCATCGAACAGGGTGTTTTTTCTAGCTCGGATACAGCCTCATGTCGAAGAAAAGTGGCGCGCTAGATGAGTGGAGAGCAACGTATTTTCCGGTTGCCAGGATATGTCACTTTCCCTTCGTGTCAAGACTTCAGATCTGTCGCGTTCGTACTTGCCAGGAAGATTTATTGATATAGAGCCAGCGTAGTCGCAGGTTGTAATTGAGCCCGGGGTTAGCGCTACCGCATCCATACTACCAATGTGCCCCTGAGCCTTCTTGTTCAAAGGTTACCAGAGTTAGCCTCCTCATCAGACAACCATGAGGCCGAATCACAGAGCTTCGGCACTGCTCAGGTTTCCTCGTCGGAGCTGTCTTACGTCGTACACCAGGACAACTAGGATGGCCATGTCTACCTGGCCAACGGCACACGCCACGGCAGACAGCACAAGCAAAGCCCAAAACTTCATCAACAATAGCTTTGTCCAATCCGCTGCTACGAAATGGCTTGATGTGCACGATCCGGCCACAAACCGCATCGTTTCCAAAGTCCCTGAAAGCACCGATGAGGAACTTCAGCAAGCCGTTGAAGCTGCGAAACGTGCGTTCCCATCATGGCGTGCAACGACCGTTTTGCATCGGCAACAGATTATGTTCAAGTTTGTCGCTCTGATTCGCCAGAACTGGGACAGACTTGCCGCTTCAATCACCCTCGAGCAAGGCAAGACTCTTCCGGACGCGCGAGGGGATGTTCTTCGAGGTCTTCAGGTTGCCGAGACGGCTTGTGGAATCACAACCCAGGTGTTGGGCGAAGTTCTCGAAGTGGCCAACAGCATGGAGACGGCAACGTATCGAGAGCCGTTGGGCGTGGTTGCCTCCATCTGTCCATTCAGTTAGCAGATCCTCCTCCAAACCCCGACTCCAAATCTCTCTAACCTGTATACATTGACAGACTTCCCTGCCATGATTCCTCTCTGGTCCATTCCTATTGCGACAATTACCGGCAACACCCTCGTACTGAAACCTTCGGAACGGAATCCGGGCGCAGCTCTCATCCTCGCAGAACTGGCCAAGGAAGCTGGATTCCCAGATGGAGTGATCAACATCATCCACGGCGCCCATCGCGCTGTCAACTTCATCCTCGATGAGCCTGCCATCAAGGCTATCAGCTTCGTCGGAGGCAATGCTGCCGGAGAGTACATATACACTAGGGGTTCTGCCAACGGCAAGCGTGTGCAAGCCAACCTCGGAGCGAAAAACCATGCCATCGTTCTCCCCGATGCCCACAAACAAAGGACGATCAATGCAATCAACGGCGCAGCTTTTGGGGCGGCCGGCCAGCGCTGCATGGCGTTGAGCACGCTTGTCTTGACTGAACGCGAGACTTACTCTTGGATCGACGACATTGTTTCCGCCGCCCGCCAACTACAGGTCAACGGAGGGTTTGAACAGAATGCAGACCTTGGTCCTGTCATCAGCCCACAGAGCTTGCAACGTATCGAATCTTTGATTGCCAGTGCAGAGGAGGAGGGAGCCAAGATCGTGTTGGATGGACGGGGATACCGTCCTGCTGGTTACCCGAGTGGCAATTTCATTGCGCCCACAATCATTTCAGGGGTAAGGCCGCACATGAGATGTTACAAGGAAGAGATTTTTGGTCCAGTGCTGGTTTGCCTGGAGGCAGAGACGCTGGCTGAAGCCACAGAGCTGGTCAACAGCAATCCCTATGGCAACGGCGCGTCTATCTTCACCAACTCTGGCGCTTCGGCATCCTGGTTTAGGAAACACGTGGAGGCAGGGCAAGTTGGGGTCAACGTGCCGATTCCCGTCCCACTACCCATGTTCAGCTTCACAGGAAACAAAAAGTCCATTGCAGGGGGCGGCATGAACACATTCTACGGCAAGCCAGGGCTTAACTTTTACACACAAACCAAAACAGTGACTTCTCTCTGGAAGACGGATGACGACAGAGCAGCCCGAGCCAGCGTTGTTATGCCTTCACAGACCTAGATTGTAACGTAATAATAGACACTTGTTTTGAGTCGCAGACATTTGACGTTTCCCAATATCCATTTGTTTATTGCCTCGAATTGGCAGCACAACGACCGGGATAGGCTACGGATGATTACTGCCCCCATAAGCTGCCATGCTGCCGTAGACATGGGTTTTGGCTAGAATAAGGCCAGCCTTGACACGACGCTTTTGTTGAAAGCCATGCGAAATAGCTTCTGTAGGCCACTCTTGCCGCACTGCGAGATTCAGAGATGCTTGCATGTTAACGTTGCGTCACAGCGTATCGCTACGCCGCACGTTGATGATCTGGTAGCGTTCCCAAAAGCAATATAGCCTTAATTACCGATGGCTTTGTCTCTGGGCGTATGTCATATCCTGTCTTATCACGGTCATTCCGACGGAGCTGGACTTGGGCGCTGTGAGGGCGAACCACTAATAGTGCTTGGCCGGCATGGGTTTCCAAAAAGCCCCCCTCACCAGACTCTTCGAATCGGTTGCAGCACATTGATGATAGCAGCAGGGCCCAGGGCCCGAGGCACGCGATGTTGGGGACAACTAGTCAGCGCCCACATGGCAAGCGACGGCTGAAATCTGGAGATATCTGGGATTTCGGAGTCAACCGAGACGCAAGTACTGGCTATCGTTGACTTCGAAACCGGGGGAAGGTCTTGCCGACGTACGGCAACACTTTGAACGCCACAGCCCCACATTCACCCCCTTATCAGGAGAAAGCGTTCTGCCCGGTAGTGTGTGGAGTGGCTTCCGATAGCCCGGCTTTGATGTTACACCTGACGATTGAGCGTGCTACTCGACATGGCAACGACTGCTGGCTGCGATAACCCTCGTCATGGCTCGTCACTGCTGCCCAGGTTTCCGTTCTGTATAAACCGGCCTGTCCACCTCGTACTTTGTTTTCACTTGAACATCTGTCGACACATTACATCTCAGATGACCGTCTGAATCTTGCTCAGACCATTAGTCCCAAACTGTTTACCCCTTCAACAATATGGCGAATCCTACTTCCACAGACCGCAACTCCGACGAGAAGATGCAGTCCACCCCTGGGGGTAATGGAGATGTTGAACTGCAGTCGTCCACCTCTACCCCCGACAATGGCATGGCCCCTGTCAACAGAACAACCACCCAAAGAGGGCTCAAGTCCCGCCATGCGCAGATGATGGCCCTTGGTGGAACCATTGGAACCGGCCTCTTCGTCGGCTCGGGCCAAGGCCTCAACATGGGAGGCCCCCTTTCCCTCCTTCTGTCCTATATCATAATATCGCTCCTGCTGTACGGCGTCGCCACAGCCACCGGGGAGATGGCCTCTTACCTCCCCGTGCCGGGCAGCTCTATGTCCTATTTCGGGCACCGCTTCGGGTCAAAGAGTCTCGGCTTCACGCTCGGTTGGATTTATTGGTACATCTTTGCCATCACCGTTCCGGCCGAAATAGTCGTCACCAACTTGGTTATCCAGTACTGGTCACCGCCCCTCCACGCAGCCGTCTGGCTCACAATCGTTGGAGCCATTATCATCGGTCTTAACTGCGTCCCTATTCGGTACTACGGCGAGGCCGAGTTCTGGTTTGCCAGCATCAAGGTTATTGGCATTATCGGACTACTTATCCTATCCACCATCCTATTCTTCGGCGGTGGCCCGTCTCGGGAGCCACTTTGGTTTTCTAACTGGTCTAAACCGGCTCCTGTAAAGGAGTATATCTTTCAGGGAGACGTGGGAAGATTGGTTGGCTTCATGTCCACTATTACCTTCTCCGTCTTTGCTTTCGCTTTTGCGCCCGAGCTCTTAGTTATTACTGGGGGTGAGATGCAATCTCCTCGGCAAAATCTCCCGAAGGCTACGCGACGATACTTTTATCGTCTGATCATCTTCTACCTTCTTGGTGCTCTCGGAATTGGAATCATCTGCGCGGGCAACAACCCAGACCTGCTCGGCGGTGGAAGCGGTGCGGCAGTCTCTCCATGGGCTCTTGGAGCTAAGGCGGCTGGAATCAAGGCCTTGGACAGCATCATCAATGCCGTCATCGTCTTGTCTGCATGGTCAGCTGGCGCGGCATATTTGTACATGTCGAGCCGCGCACTCTACTCCATGGCTCTCGCGGGAAACGCGCCTCGAATTTTCACCAGATGCACCCAATCAGGCATCCCACACTGGGCTCTCGCCGCCAGTGCGTCATTCTCTGTACTATCATATCTCACCCTTGCGGCTACTGGAGCTCAGGTGTTCAATTGGTTCATCAACATCATCAACACCGGGGGCTTTCAGAGTTGGATTTGCTGCTGCATACTCTATATCCGCTTCAGAAAAGCCACCACCGCTCAAGGCATCACTGACCTGCCGATGCGCTCGAGGCTCCAGCCATACACTGCTTGGGTCAGCCTTGTTGGATTCACCCTTCTCTTGCTACTTAATGGTTTCAAGGTATTCCTGGCTGGCCACTGGGATGCAGCCACGTTTTTGAGTGCCTACATTGGCATCCCCATTTTTCTGGCTATTTACCTTGGCCACAAGTTTACGGTGGGAAGGGAGGACGCTTGGTTCCGTGACCCCCTGGAGGTCGACATGCACTCTGGACTTGACGAGCTGGCCCTCGCGGAGGTGCCTACGAAACCGCCCTACAAGTGGTACCAGAAGTGGAGGGTCTTGATCGAGTAGGAAGATGCGGGCTATCGTTAGTTACATTAGGTAGAACGTATATCAGACTTCCTGATCATTTAGACTGCTTTGTTTATACATGCAAGATCATGTCGTTCTTTGCTTCTAAATAGTAATGAAAGGCCTCTACGGATTCAGAAGCAGAGACCGGAAATTCAGCGAAGACATTCAAAGTACGTTTGTTCATCTTAACAAATCCATGCATAGCTCTTTAAGGTGACTGACCATCGGCGAGATGGGCGTCGGTAAATCGAGACTCATTGAGGTGCAGCAGACGGAGAGACCAGGGTGACGGCAAGTTATCCCACCTGTGTCGAGGTATGGCTACAAACGTTGCAATATAGTATATGCCGACTGCCAATATCGAACGTAGCCCCCGAGATAGCGTTACCGACTTACCGAAATTTCTGGTTCATTGGCAGTGTCCCAAGACCGCCAGACTCGGCTTCTCTCGACACGACCTAATTATCTCTATTTTCTGCGTCGGTTAGGAGAGAACGAGACGATGCTACTATGACTAATAGCCTCGTGTGATATTGTTAAGGTCTTATTTAAGGGACAAAGACCTACCTAAGCAAATTTAATATACTAGAGTTATGGCGGAGTGGTTACTGCCTTGGGACCTGTCGACAGAAGGATCGAGAGACTAGGCTCGTGCTTGTCTTCAACTGCGCGTAGAATCCTCACGCAGTGTAGGGGCTTTGTTAGGTCGTTTTGGGGAGCTGTGGGCTGACATGGTCATGTCCTTCCTAGTTGCTGGAGCCTGGTGTTGATATCCTCCATTTCTGCCATCGTTCGATAAATGAGGCAGGTGAGAGCTTCCAGCCAAGTGAGTCCCGACAATCAGGGCCTGCAAGTTGTACACTTCTAACCCGAATTCACAAACTGGCCAGAGAGATCTCCTTGGAGGTTCAAGTAATCGGCTACTCTGGGGTGGCCATTCGGCTAACTGGCCAAAACCCTCTGGAACAGTTTCCTTGTTACAGGCCCGCCGCTCATTGCGCTCTAATGCCTGCTTGTATTTGGCGCTGACATCATGTAAGTATCCCCGTTGTCACATCTAGCGTTAGTTCACGGCCAACTGAATGTGGACTTGTAGAGGACGCTCCATCGGGGGGACATGCTTGCAACGCCAAGTAGTAGGACCTCGACTCCAGGAGGCTTATACCAGGATTCACGGAATCTGACCTCTCAGAGGATTTCCCGATTCGACTTGTAAAGACGTGGCGGATGAGCATCCATAGAACTACAATAGGCCAACGACTCACCATACAAAATGCATTCCGCGGTTCTCTTAGTCGTCACACCTCTTTGGCCGCCGAACGCTTCCAGGCTTTATGATACAGAGCTCGCAACTTATCAAAACCTTTTACCCTCTAGGCTACATGTTAGTTACGAAGTCATGAAGCTCCTCTCAATACTCCGTGCTCCGCTTCGGCTCTTGTGGCTGCGGCACGCACGCCGAAGCACAGACAGCTGCGGGCCATCGGCAAGGCTTATAAAATCGCCGTCCCGGCAAACCAGACTGGACTACGCGTTCCCGGCGACATTCGCAAGACTGTACTTTGTCCATCCCTTGAGCCAAAGAGCTGGCGAGCCAGTTTTTTAAGGAGCTGCGGAATTATAATGAGTTCCAATCGACGCCGGAAGTCCTCAAGAGCCCGTCCGACAGCTACCGCTCTCCCGCCGTAGACATCCTCGGAGGATTGGACTCCATCGTCGACAAGACCGGTCTAGCCAGTACGAGTTCGATCTCGACATCCTCAACTTTTCAACTCGGCAAACGATGGTCACTTTTCGGTGCAACTCTGCTCGATCAATATTTTCAGCTTCAATCTGCAGCCAATTAGCATTGCCTCTGTTTCCAAGGACGGTCTGGGAGTGCCCGAGCTATACATGTAACATGATGCCTAGTACCTCCGCTCCAGCAATGTCAGCATCTCCCTTGTTGCTTCCATCAACAGCAAGAATGCCTCGCCGTATCTCGACGACATGGCGACTCAGAGACGAAGCCAAGATCCCGACTCCAGGTACAACCAGCTGTTCCCCTCTCTGGCCGTGCTTGTCTCTGGTGACAGACTCCTGAGTGACGGCGCATTCATCAACAACTACGGTTTCTGGCAAGGATACAACACCACCACTATCGAGTTCAAGAACATATTGACATTTGAGATTGAGAACGAGACGAGCGGCTCAGGAGGAGACTCGAAGCCACCAGGCGAAAACTCTGGCAGACCAGGCGAGATCGGGTGGAATTTGATGGCAACATGTATCGCGTCAGGCTTGCTGATCGTGTTGTAAATGTAACGGCAGGTGGAATCATTTGTAATCTGGAATAGACAAGAGAGTCAAGTCATAGTATTCGTAATTCTAGAAGGGGCAAACAAGCACAGCAAAGTCCGGGGTTTCTTTCGTCAACTTGGCAGCCCGCGGATCCTCATGTAAGAAGTCGGCTTCTAGGGTCGCCTCTCTCGCACTTCCAAGAGGGTTGGCTTAGGGAAAGAGAATCCTACCAATGAAAGCTATCTTCTCTACTAGAATCCAACTACACCAGTGAATGCCTGAAGTGACAAGTCCAGAGCATAGTCCCGCGTTCGCACCAAAATCTCCCAGAAGCAATGATAGTGTGACTTTAATGCTGTATCTGGACCTCGCAGGCCGCTGCTACTCCTTGTCAAGGGCTCGAGAATTCCGTATCCCCTCCCTCGCCGTTGTTGAGATAACCTTGCCTATCCCCTCAATCTCCTTGAGCCTGTTTATCCAGAAATCCCACCGTTCCATGCTCATCGGTCCCGCGCCCCACAGCCTTCCTCCTCTCTCTAGCGCCCAGGACGTCTCGCCTTTCCTTGCGCCCTCTTTGAGCCTCTCCCCTGCAACCTTGATCCACACTGCTGCAGCAGGTACCTCGAAATCCCATACCGCATCCTGGCATTCAAGCGCATCCGATATGCACTCATAGCCCCAGCTCAACGGCAGCAGTCCGTCTTCAGCATCCGGTCCCATGGAAGCCATCGCACACGACGCTTCCACAAACGCCAAGTGCACATGGGCCTCTCGCCTCTTCGCTCTCATGGCCGGATCTCGCGTCGCCAGCGCTTTCCGCCAGTGACTCTGCTTCCATGAGTCCGACCATGAGTGACCGAAGCTCCTGAGACCTTTCCAGACTGGGTCGCTGTCCCCTTCGTCTGGTAGCTGGTTGAGCTCTTTCAGCAGGGTGACGAGGGCGGCCGTGTGGCTTTCGGGCAGCTCGAAGAGCGCGTCTTCGACGATGCCTAGAACGCGGTCGCGTAGGTCGATCGTCTTCTCGGAGCCGTGGGGCTTGGTCATGGCGGCAGCTGTCTCGGACGGGCTGGAGCGGCCGTTCAGGTACACTTTGAGGGCCACAGCTTGATGGGGATGCGCGCCGGTCTCCTCCTCGCCGTCCATGGGTGCAGTGTGGTGGTCGAACCAAGCGTCGTCGGCGGCGGAGCCGAAGCCGTCGAGGTCAACTGATTTGCAGGTCATTTCTTGAATGCCGGTGTTCATGGTGGCGGAGTGTGCCGGTTCTCGAATGAATGGATTTGGGAGTTTGAGAGCTGGACAGTCGCGGATGCTGCGCTGCCGGGAACTGGTAGTGCGATCTTTGGGTTGTATATGTGGAGGAGGGGAGTGCGCAAGAGCCAACAATACTTCGAGTCATACAAGCCGCTGTACTCGATGGTGGCGAAGTATTGCTCGCTCTTTTCCGAAGAGTGACATCATTAGGCAGCCAATGATGACTGATCATGATAGCTGGTCAGTCAGGAGTCACCAAATTAGAAGCCCGTCACATGACATCGTGAAAAGGGATGTGCACACACACATGTGCAACAACATCAACACAACCTTGTTACACGGTGAATTAAACAATGTGAATCCCCTCAATCCCTTGTCACTATACTTGTGCATTGCCTGTCCGTTCGACGGCGACAGAAGACCCGCTTTGAGTGACTTCTCTCAAGCCTGCCTCTGACAACGTCTCACGTCAGCTGACATCCAAGACATGATCGACTGGTAAAGTCATCACAGTGAGGCCCAGCCAACAAATAGGCACATTAACATGTGGATTGAGGTCATTCGGGCACATCCACAGGTATGGCAACCCTATCCCCAGGAGCTGAACCCGGCTGACGCCGCCAATCATCGGTACTGTACCATGCTCTTGCATGCATGCATACACAGCCTACATACAAGTAGGAGGACATCATAGCGTCATAATGCAACCTCAGCCTCAGTCCGTTTGCGCCATAGGCTTCCTCCATAAGCCGATCGACGATCCGGCGAACATCTTCCCTAGATCGGTTGCTACAGCAGGCCCTCCGGCAGTTGATCGCCATGACTTCTCGTTCGTTATAAGACAGCGCTCCCCTGCGGATGGTCTCGAACATTAAGCACTCAAGCATCATTCCAGCACCAACAGCCCAGTTACAGCCTTCCAGCAATACATTGCATCTCAACTCAGACTATCCAACCGCAACAATGAAGTTCACTTTCGCCACCGCCTCCATCGTCTTCTTGGGTCTCGTCTCCGCCCTCCCAGCCGAGGACGTTCTGGATATAAAAGAGCGCGCCGAGCCCTCCAACGAACCCATCGACGTAAGTTCTCCCTGACCGAACACGACCCTTCCCAATCCCCAGTAACACGCTTTGCAGTGGGACGGCCCCAACTCCCGTGCCTCCGTCAAGTGCGGGAAGCACACCTATGACGGCCACGATATCTACCTGGCCGCGCAGCACGCCGTGAACCTGGGCCTAATGAAGCCCCCCGAGACGCGCGGCGCGAAGAAATACCCGCACCCGTTCGACCATGACGACAGCAAGGGCGTGAAGCTGCATTTCCCTCCCCATTGCCCGCAGAACGACCCGCACCGCAAGGAGTACCCGCTCGTCAAGAACGGGCCCTACAACGGCGGCAAGAGTAACAAGAAGTACGGGGATGAGCGCGTCGTGTTTTACTACGACGGCAAAGCCCAAGGTGTTGGTGGACACCCGTTGGTGTATTACTGTGGGTTGATGACGCATGTCGGTGCGGCGACGGGAGGTTTCTTGCAATGCCCCTCTGGAAGATAGGCGTGCGCTGAAGCCCGTGTTCGAACCCATACTCTGAGCATAGATTTTGGGTGTATGGAGAACAAACGTCCTAGTCTACATGCACGCGGAGTCTCACCAGAAAAGAGGCTGCTCCTAATTGGTTGGACTGTCTATTGGGTTTATGCTGGCTTGGTGACTTGGTGGGAGACACCAATATAATGAAATCCTCCCCATACTTTACTAGTATTGAGCTATAGGGGCCAAAGCCGTCGTGGTTAACTAGTTTGCCAGTTGCCTCTTGAATATCAGAGTTCATGACGACGGAAGCTGGAGAGTCGCTGATGCTAAGCAGCTGGGAACTGGTAAAGTTGGCAAGGGGAGAAGTTATTCCCATGGATTGCGAATGTGAACTTTCAGTTATCGTTTATGAATAGGGAGAGTGCGACAGGGTCGATTCATGTATAACTAATGCGTTGATCGAGAGGCAAGAGGGAAAGGGGGCCAAGACCAAGACAAAGGCACAGAGAAGGAAAAATATCGTAATGGCCTGTGTTCAGGAATATGCAGCCTCGCCCCGCAGGGTGATATTCCATCTCGCAGAGTTGTACAGAGCTTCCTTTTATAGCACACAAACACTTTCTCAGCTGAGTTTCCATCAACAAGCATCGCTCGCCCCACAAGCGCTCTGTCGGTAATCAGCGGCAGCCGCGAGCCCTACCAGGGGTTTCCGCGGGCAGACGAATGAAGCTAACGCGTCCTACGGCCAGCCCAAGGCATCAAAAGTTGCAAACCGTGCTAGCCAACACCGACTCGAGTCTCGCAGCACAAGTCACAAATGGCCGACAACGCGGTAGCTTTGCGGCCAGTCACGAGAATATATCCCGAGGAGCACCAGTTGCAGCTCTATGAGTCGTGCTCGCTATGCTCGACGCCCTCGATAAACTACCACGACTGGCCCACAGGGCAACGGCGCCTCTAGCGATAGTATGCCAGCGAGGACAGGACGAGATCGGGCGAGTCGTTCGCTCGCCGAGTACGAGAAACAGCACACAGCCAAGGGAAGGCCAGCGACGTCCCCAGTGACGTCTCCAGCGAGAAAGACGGCGACGGAAGCAAGGCCGAATACCGCGACGCCCTCGTCACGGAGGACAGGCAGGAGCAGCAGCGTCGTCGTCGGCCACCGCCATAAGTAGGCAGCAACACCAAACGCCAACACGCGGCCAAGACGAATACGGCTTCGGCGAGATGTCGGGTGGCTGCAATCTACTATTGAGGGCCCCAACTCGACCCACGACCATCACGGCTGTTGGTGGTACCCACCCTGGGCAACGTATGCCTACTTCTACTGCGACATAGACAAGCTGCCTACCAAGATCAACAAGAACCCCAACGTGTGCAGATACCTCCCCAAACAAGCAATCAAAACGGCAGCGAGAAGCTGGACTGATGCCATATGGCTGTGGACGAACCACTACATCCTGTTCTGCACCTGGTTCCACCAAATCAAGGACGCCAAAAGAGGCCAACGAGTTCTTGCCGGTGCGACAGACCATCGACTAGTGGGTCTCAGTGCGGGTTGGCCATGTTCCACGAGACGTATCACTGGGGCGATACGGTCTCGAAGCCGTGGTCAGGGCGAAGAATACGGACCGGAGATCATCGCATCAAATGCCCGCGACGGCGGAGAAAAGGGGGCGACAAAAATATAAAAAACGCCCATTCCTGGACTTTGGCGGACGTGGGTTGCTACATCCAGGACAAATGGGGCGGCATTTTATCCGCCGATTCCCAAGAAGCTGATTCCGCCGTACAAAGACGTAGTGGTCACCGACGCCGAATTGGAACTCGCATTGATGACGAGCATGACGAAGGCTCTTCAACGTGGTTCGCGCCAGAAAAGGTCGACCCGTCCGAGTTCACAGCCATGTCTTCGTATAACCTTTTGTCTCACTCTGATGACCTGTACGTCAAGATACTCTCCCGTTCAGGACACTGGTTTCCCCTTCACAGTCGACAGCACCAAGCCACTGACACCATAATGACAGACCATGTCGTGACGGCAACCACAACGGTGAGAACTTGTGCAAAGCGCTCTGTTCGGGAGGCAAATGCACCGCGGGAGACAAAAGGGCGTATACGTCTGCTCTGGCTGTGTACCCGAGGCGACAACGCTCGAGTCGGGCCTGAAGAAGAACTGGGATGATTGTGAGATGCATTGCAAGGGTGGTCTATGTTCTGAGAATGCGGGAGAGGATGGCATCCGTTGTGTGTGTTCGTACTATCAGACCCCATCGGGCCGATGTCAGATGAGACCTACCTTACCTGATCTGTAAGTATGAGGTAGTTGAAAGCAACAAAGTCGGGAGCTAAGACAAAGTACCAATAGCGTCAAGAGTCAGTCGAGTTATAAAGCTAGCAGACCATACTCCAACCAACGACCGTTTACTTGCTGGACTTGATGCTTCAGCACAAGGGCAAACAGACAAGGCTCCCCCAAGGACGGGACGGGAAAGCAAGCTCAGCTGTGCCGCTCAAGAACGGGTCTGGCAGGTCAGTCATGACACCTGACACCGGGGATAACGACGGACGCATCCACAGCCGCCGTCTCATTCGCGTCCATCTATACCCGAGGTTGACTCTAGATCTCAAAGACCGCCCTCTCGTGCCTCATGGCAGCATTTATCGCATCCTTGTATGAGCAATTGACAACTCCTCTCCCGGAGCGCATCCTGCTCGTCGTCGCGGCGATAGACATCCTCTACGCGGAGCAGATCGTCAACGACGATGGCGGCGCGCGGGACCGGCCCCGGTTGAGACCATGGTCTTGATGAGGGCTTTCACGGGTACCTATAGGCAAGCCTCTCCCATACTGCTCATCTCCACTTGTAACACGAGACTGAGGCTGAAAGTGATAGTCGCCGCGAGGGAGACCAAGGACCGGGGGGTCGAGTTCCTGCGGGAGACGTACTCGTGCTCGTATGCGCGTCACGGCTGGACGTGGGAGGAGCCATAACACGGGGACTCGGAACGGCGTTCGAACATGGCGTCAACGGTCTGTTCTTTGCATAACGTCGTACGAGTAATGTCGTCTATCGGGTGCCCGTCATCTATGGCCCGGCTCGTGGAGCTGTCAGGGACCCAGGGGACGCACGGGCGGCCCTGTCATTGCAATGAGTCAGTGACAGGGTTAAACAATTGCCCTTTTGGGTTCCTCGCGGCCCAACGCGTCAGTGCTAGAGTCAAATGCGCCTCTTTTGAACAATACCTCGATCACGGGAAAGCCTGATATTGTGCTTGCCAATTGCCAGTTGTAGTTCAGACACGAGCTCGAGCTGCTGCAGCGATCCACGGCTGACCCGCCTCACGATGAGCAGCGGCACGGCACGGCACGAGTTACTCAGAATTACATCAACCCCTGTTGCACACGATTCTAGAAAGAAGGAAACGAAATAACCGCAATTTCATGCGCCTGGACCCCTAATATCACAGATGGAGACGCGCCAGTTTCTCAGGGTCTTCGTCCCGTCACCCATCACCCCACCACCCGTTGGCCCAGCAACGCCCGTAAACAAAACTCTCCGGCTGCCCGACCAACCACCATGGGCCACACCACCGACCCCCCCAGAAAAAGGCCTCGCCGCTGCTGCACGACTAGCTGCTTTGGTTTTATATTTGTCTCAGTTGTTTTTTTGGGCTTTGACCGCTGCTGTGCTATTTTATACTTTTGCGTTGCTGTTGCTGTTGGCGTACCGTACCTATATATACCACCTTGCGCGGATACCCACCTGATGCCACGACGGAATGGGCACCAGGACCTCGACTTCGAGATACACGTTGATCCCTCTTGCGTGAGAGCTCCGGCTGACGACGACTTGGTGATGATGGAGCACGAGGAGGTAGTCGGAGTTGCTACGGGGGAGAAGACTAAGAGGACCGAGGTCGACATGGCCGCGAAGCATCCTGACGGGGAGGCAGAGACGGTCATCGACAACGAGAGCAAAGATGTCGCCGACGCGGCTGTGGTTGAGCCGCCACACGTTGAGGAGCAGGAAGACTCGGCTGTGGACAGCAAGTCTCATCAACAACAAACTGTGGAGGTGCAGGAAGCCTCCATTGTCGACACTGAAGCTCCCAAGGTAGCGGAGGAGGGGACAGTCCCAGCCGTGGAGGATGAATTGCCCGAGCAGCCAGCGGAGGTGACTGAAGCGGACCACGAAGCTTCCATCGTGGAAGGCGAGGCACCCGAACAGGCCACAGAGGAAGAACATACCGAAGAAGCCGAAACCCCTGCCGAGCACGACTTTGCCTCTGTCGTGCATCACCCAGCAACTGTCGCCGACAGTGAAGCCGACATTGTCGAGCCCAACTCCAGAAGACAGTCCGCCATGTCCCTCGCATCCCACACCAGTAACCGCCGCACATCCCAGCGTACCGAGGCCCTGATCCATGCCGCTGCCCGAGACATCGTCGCCCAGCTCGGGTCCCGCGAGCGTGAATCCATCCACAGCGCCACGGCCGCCGAAGACAACAGCCACGTCGCCGAATCCGAACCCCCAAGCAGGCGCCAGTCCTACGGAGGAGACGGGCCCGTGGCCGACGACAGCCTTATATCAAACGACGGCGACGTCGCCCCGGCAGACGAGGCGGGGGATAGCAGCTCCCACCACGAAAACGAAGACGACGTCTTCAGCGACAACAGCCCGCGCAGCTCCATGGGGTCCATGGACGAGGCCGAGCAGACCAAGATCGAGCAGACGCTCTCCCAGCGCAACATCACCCAGCGGATGCGGTCGCCGCGCATCTCCGACATCCCCCAGTCCGACCAGGACGAGGACTTTATACCCACGGTTCGGGGCACACCGCGGCCGCCGTTCCGCTCCCCGTCCTCTGTCCGGGCGCTGCAGATGTCGTCGCCGCCGGCCTCGCTCCTGGGCACCCCGCGGTCGAGCCGTCGGACGCCGCTCCCGACAGTGTCTCGCCTCGGCTCGCCGAGCGTGTCTGCGCAGTACTCCCCAAAGAAGACGCCGCCGCGGTTCAAGAGGGCCACGCCACCGCTTGTCCTGCTGCACGTCACCCTGCTGCCCCTGCGGTGGTCATGGGCCCCTGTGCTGGACATGGCTCAGACGAGCGACCTGGGTGCAGAGGCCAAGTCGCTGCGGGAGGCCTGGCGACAGCTGCAGGATAGGACCGGGGACACGGTCTCGGACCGCGGCATCCTGCTGCCTCACCCCCAAAACGACTACGAAGTCCTCGAGGAGCGTCTTCTAGAAGCCCTGGAGCTGCCCCTCAGGAGACGAGCACGCATCCTGGAGTGCGGTCACTACTTGGGCCCGGCAAACGAAATGTCACTACCGGAGGAGGCGGACAGCGAAGACGAGTACGCCGATAACACGCGATCGCCGCGGGCCGGCCTCGACAAGACACACTGGTGCCGCACGTGCCGGTCCGAGATCAGAGTCGACTCCCTCGGCCAGGGCAAGGTCTTCCGCGTCAAGGTGTATGCCAGCAACGGCCTCATGAGAGCCGGCGCGTGGGAGGCGTGCTGGAAGGAGATGGAGCGCGTGGACGTGGAGCTGGAGCCCATTGTGGACGCGGACCTGCAGGAGGAGCTTGCTCACCTGGCGCTGGAGCAGGAGAGGGCCGTGGAGGTGCGGGAGGCCATGGCCGAGGAGCTGTCCGAGCAGCTTGCCGAGGAGCTCGCCGAGGAGGAGGAAGAGGAAGAAATGGAACAGGAAGAGTCGTACGTGGAACAGGCAGAGACGCGGGAGCACGAGCCGCGGTCGTCGCCACCGCCGGAAGTTGGCGTCGACCCCAGCTCGGCGTATCATGACCGCCGGGCGAGGGACGAGGAGAGGCTGCGCGAGATTTACGGACACACGCCGCCGGCGCATACCGAAGCTGCCCCGGAACGTCCCAGTCAGCGCGACTTTACTCCACGGGAGATGCCCCCTTCGCCGTCGGTGGAGGCGTTTGAGCGTCGCGAGAAGCGGCGGCAGGCGTGTCAGAGCGCCTCGCTGCCCGAGCTGGCCCTCGAGGCCGTCAAGGTGCTGATGCAGGACAAGAAGAACGTCATGATTGGGCTGCTGAGCATTCTCATTATGCTGCTGGCTGTTCGCGGCAGCACTCCGCAGCACGACCCGGCGGCGTTTCAGACGGTCGTCAAGAGCCCGGAGCCACCGCTGGTCACGGCTTCGCGGGCGCCCGTGGAGGAGAGTCTGGTCACCGCGGAGGCTATTACGGCGACGACGAGCTTTGAGCATTCGACTGCGTCTCCCGTGATGGAGGCGATGACGGAGGCAGGCGACCCGTGTGAGCGATGCTCCTCGTCGGTCGAGGCTGCCGAGGCGCCCACCCGGGACGTGACCACCAGCACCAGCACCAGCACCAGCACACTGCGCGTCGTCGAGACTATAACCGAGACGGTCATGGAGACGGTCAGGGAGACGGTCGTCGCGACGGAGGCCATTTCCGTCGAGGCCACGCCAAGTGTTGAAGCTAAAGTTGAAGCTGACGCCGTTGAGACGGAGGTTGCCCCCGAGCACCACGAGGACGCGGTCGAGGTTGACGCTGCTTGAGACGAGGATGAAGACGCCGGTGGCGGATGGATCGAGATTGTTCGAGCTGGCCTTTTGGTTGAGCGGTGCGATGCATACATGCCACGGCGCAAATTGAATGACGGCGGGACGGAACATACCTGCCCATGCCCCTGATGATTGTGATTTTTCTATACTAGTGTACCTAGCCAGACTGAGCAAACTATTGCGGACACACGGATACATATATAATTGGACATGACTCTCCCCTGGCTGCGGCCGACTGCATCAGATGGTGTGAGGAAAGATGGAGGTTCAACTTGTGAAGCCGCTGGTGGTATACAACAAGGCATTCGGTATGTGCCGCAGCCGAGTCCGCCGTCTGCGTCATGACCATGTGCTCCTCTTCGCCGCCTCCAATCCGCGTGTTGTACAGCACGGCCACTCCCGGCAATCACATCGTATCACAGTCGTACGTAAATATCCATGCACTCGATCCTCCACTCCCGCCTGCCGAGTAGACTCCTCAACCACTCCACGCCCAGGCCCGTCCACTCGGCCCTGCGCGCGGCGATTTCGTCCGCGGCCGCCCCCGCGAGGGCCTTGGCCGTCGAGTTTGCCATTTCGACGACGGTGGCGTTGAAGACGGAGTCGTTGTCGAGCGAGGTGGTAGTGGCGTTGATGCTGGAGCAGCCGGGCCGGGGGAGGAACCAATTGCTGCGAAAGTCGAAGAAGCAGTGGTCGGACCAGTTGCACGAGGTGAGGAAGAGGATGAGCAGCAGGATGGAGCAGTAGACGCAGGGGCGGTTGAGGAAGTAGGTGCAGACGAAGAAGAGGAAGATGAAGGCGGGCGAGGCGTTGGTGGGGATGAAGAGGAGGGGGAGCCAGCTGGGACGCGGGTCAGCGGACGGGCACATGGCATCTCGCGACAAGAGAAGAGACGCAGCGGCAGAGGGCGCTCGCACCTTCGTAGGCAGAACATGGCGGGCCTTTGTGCGCGCCGATGGATGCTTGCGCGCGTGGTGATGGGAGGGGGTCGACGCCAGCGCTTTCGCTACAGGGCGGCTCGCATGCGACGGGACAGGTGCTGGCCCACGCGCGGCGTGGCGCCAGTCGAGGACTTGTTTGTTTGTTTGTCTCGCGCCGGGCAGGCGGGCGATGCGCTGGGGAGCACGTCGAGTCGTCGCAGTGTCGTCGCCGGGCAAGGCAGGCAGAAGAAGGCCGCCGGAGAGGTCGTGGGTTGATGGATCGCGGTGATTGCCTCACCAGTGACCACCAACCGTCGACGGCGACCCGCGAAACGTTTTCTAGTGGCTGTCGCCTGCTGTGCCACTGTGGCAACTTACAGGGGTCCACACGCACGCCGGCGCTCGGATGCGGCGCACGGATTAACTGATTGCGCGGGCGCGCGGCGGGCCGTGGGCTGGCTGGCTGGTGGCTCCACGTCGTCTGCCAGCGCAACCGTTGCCCGCCGTGCTCCCACTGGCTGGCTGGGGCCTGGCAGGGGCTACTGCTCGCCTGTCACCGCTCTGCCGCCCGTGAGTCCCGTCGTTGCTCCCGTCACCTCACCGTTGCTGCGCAGAGGCGATGACAGCGGTGGCTGGGCTGGAGGCGACCTCGGGTTGGGCTGCCACGCATTTCGGGCTGCTTACTTAACCCGCTTTATTTTTTTCAACCGCCAGCTGCCAGCAGAGCTCTACCCGACCTCAACCACCAGCACGCCACACCTCGCTCGCCCTTGGAGATTGACTTTTCTTTCCCTCACCTCTCCCGACACCGCAACGCTCGCACGAGAGAGCTTCCCCTCGCACCCTCCCTCTTCCTCGTCGAAGGACCACCACGCGGAAGCGGCGCCAGCAATTCCCTTGCCGTTCCCTGGAATTGCAGCGAGTCGCTCGGTCGCTTCCCCAGCACGAACTGCGGCCAGACATGGATCTCCCTCCGGCGCCCACGCCGCCCGTCAACAGCAGTGGCATGCCGTCCAGCTCGGACCGCACCGCCAACCTGCTGAATCTGCTCAAGTTCAGCGGCTCCGGCGCGGCGAGCTCCAGCGCCCAGCAGCAGCCGCAGCCGCAGCCGCAGGCCCAGCAGCAGTCGCCGCAGCAGCAGCACCACCGTCTCCAGCAGGACCATCAACAGGCCCAGCACCACCATCCCCACCAACCCCAGCACCAGCCTCGCCAGCCCAGCTTCGGCCAGGCCCAGTACCCCCCGACTCGCATCCACCAGCCTGCTCCCGCCGGCGCTGATCCAACCGGCTTGCTGGCTGCCCTTATGAGAGGTGCCCACGAGCAGGACGAACCCAGACAGCCTCCAGCTCCGCCCGCCGCCCACCAGCCCGCCAACCCCTTTGCTGGCGGCTCTCCCCCCGCCGACACGAGGTCATATCTCCTCAACCTGCTCAATCGCCCGAAGCCCGCCCAGACCGACCAGCCCATGCTGGCCGAGTCCTCGCGCTCCGACGGCCCGACGCCCCAGTCTCCCGAGGCTGCCGCGGATGCCAGCCGCTACTTTGGCCAGTACCAGCAGCCCGCCAATGCCTACCAGCCGGCGCAGCATTACCAGCCGCACCAGCCGCACCGGCATCAGTCCGACTCCTTCGCCGAGGTCCAACACCCGGCGCCCAATGTCGGCTCGTTCTCGTTTGCTCAGACGCAGGAGTCTACGACCGACATGTCGGCGCTCTACCAGCAGCTCATGGGCAGCCTGAACCAGTCCTCGCCGCAGAACCACAACGCCCACCCGGGTGGTGGCGCGGCGCCCTTCCAGATCCTCAAGAAGGACCACGCTTCGCCGGCGGGTTCGCAGCACCTGGACCAACCCCGTGCTGGCAGCGAGCGAAGCCCCATTACGAGCCCTCCGGAGCACACTCGACGCAACGTAGACCGCACTTCGTCGATGCACTCGCACCAGTCTGTGAAGCAGACTCCTCCGACATCCGAGTTTGATGGCTTCGGCCCCGTCGACAAGAATAAGGAGACTGTCACAGAGGCCGTCAGCGACCTGGCTGGCCAGGCGGATCGGGACGTCCGCGAGGCCCTGGACAGGGCCGAGCAGGGCATGGAGCAGCCTGATGTTGCCGAGGACTCTGGCCGCAATCAGGGCAGCCCCCACGATGATCAGGAATGGCCCGAGGGGGGTGCGCACGCCGCCTCTGTCCGGTCCGTTGAGAAGCACGTCATCGACGACATCAAAGAGGACATTGGCAAGGACCCGAGATATGATTCTCCCGAGGCATCCTTCAGTCCCGACGTTCTCGAGTCTGCTCTGGCTGCTTCCGACAACGCGCAGGCCGTTGCTGATAGCTGGGAGAGTGCCGATCAGGAGGAGATTGTCGTCATTGAGGAAAAGGATGCCCCGCCTGTCCGGGTTTACAACTTCCCCATGAAGCCGTGGATCACCATTACCCTTCAGGACGACAGCACCGAGCCGCGCCCCCAGTTCCGCGACGAGTCCATCATGGACATTGCGCGCCTCAAGAAGGAGTTTGACCAGATCGACCGCAACCTCTACACCGCCTCGCAGACATACATGACTTATGGCATGTCCAAGCAGGGTGGCCTGCGCGTCATCCGCCAGGACGATGGCAAGGACGCCAAGGTGTTCACCGACACCAAGGACCGCATCTTCAACGTTGCCATGTCCGTCACCCCCTCCGACATTGAGAGTGTCCACAGAGAGGCCATCATCGGCACCGGCATCAGCGGCACCGTCTACTGGGTCCAGATCAAGGATGGCGAAAAGGACCACATCGAGGATGCGCACTTGGAGCAGTACGGCTTTGCCCTCCCGCCCATCGCAACCCACGACGGCGACGCTCCCGGCGGCGTCCTCAAGACCAGGGCTCGGGCCTCGACCATCCACCCCGAGTACTTTGCGGTCGGCCGCGGAAAATCTATCAACTTCATCTGGCCCTCGTACATTATGCAGAATAAGCTGTTCAAGACTGGCCACGACCGCGTTGTGGACACTGAGAATTTGCTGCAACAGTGCTCGATCAAGATCAACACGGGCAAGGCTGGCAAGGACTTCACCTTTAGCCAGGACGACACCGTTGTCGTCTCCCTCGACAAGTCCGGCCGGGTCAAGTTCTGGGATGTCCGAGACCTGACGGCAGTCAAGGAGGGCTCTGACCCTCGCGCCCCCATGCCTGCGCAAACGTCCCTGGAGGTTAAGGAGCCTCTGATGACCTTGGCGAGCACGCCGGAGGGCGAAAAGGCCTGGCCGACGTCGGTGCTGCTCCTCGACAAGCAGCGCCCGTACCAGAAGCGATGCGCGCTCCGCTACATGATTGTCGGCATGAAGCAGAACCACACGCTCCAGCTGTGGGATCTGGCACTCGGCAAGCCGGTCCAGGAGTTCAACCTTCCCCACAGTAAGGAATCCGACGCCGTGTGCAGCGTCATGTATCACCCCGCCAGCGGCATGGTCGTCATCGGACACCCTACCCGAAACTCGGTCTACTTTGCGCATCTTTCGGCTCCTAAGTATAACCTGAAGAGCGTGTCGCAGGCCGAGTACATCCAGCGCCTCGTCGCCCAGGACTCGTCGATCCCGCAGCCGGATAGCACCGCTGTGATTAGCGGCGTCCGCGAGTATTCGTTTGCGAACAGGGGCGTCATCCGCAGCCTGGACATTCTGTGCAACCCGGCCATGGTCCAGGATGCCGACGAGCCGACTCTTTTTGAGCTGTATGCGATGCACTCGAAGGGTGTGGCTTGCCTGCTCATCAAGCAGTGCGAACTGGGATGGTCCAAGGACAACAAGGTCCTGGACGCGGTCGATGCCGTCAAGGAGGGCGCGGTGACTGTGTCCAAGCTCAAGACGCCGCTGCCAACCGAGTCCAACAATAACAACAACGGCGATACTTCGCAGGTCCGCATCGCGAACCGGGGCGGAAACAAGGAGTCGCTGTTGCAGACCACTCCTGCGCCGAGCGACACCGCCGCTCAGCTCGGCGCCGAGTCGGTCACTCCAGTCAAACTCAAGGATGAACCCAAGGAAACGGAGACGCCGGTGCAGTCGTCCAGAGAGAACCAGGCCGAAAAGCCTGAGCGCAAGCCTCGCAAGAGAAGGGGTCACGCGGCGGGCAAAGAACCAGAGCCCACGGCCAACGGAACGGCCAACTCGCCTCGACTTACGCCGTCCAACAACAAGCCCGAGGGGTTCAAGGGACCCAGCAGCGTGGCCACGAATGGCGTGTCGTCGGATATGCTCGACACTGCGATTACCGGCATGGAGACGCGGCTGTCAGCCGCCGTGTCCGACACGCTCACGTCGTCGCTCAAGAACCTGCACGGCAAGATTGACGAGGGAGCACGCGTTAGAGACGAAACGTTTAATCAGCATCAGCTGAAGCTTCTCGACATGGTGTCCGAGGTGCTCAACGAGAACACGCAAAAGGTCCTCGAGTCCCTGATTCATGACCAGTTTACTGAGCTGGTGATTCCAGCCATCGGGGACCACGCGGGCAAGGCCGTGACGGATCTGCTCAACCACAAGCTGCAGCCGAATGTGGCGTCTGCGGTCCAAAAGGAGATTCAGAACTCGCTGCCCCACGCCCTCAACCGATCCCTCCGCTCCGCGGATTTTGTGACTGCCATCGCGGACCGAGTGGGCTCTACGGTGACGGCTGGCGTGCAGCAAGAGGTTCTTGCCACGCTCACGCAGCGACTGAATCCGACCTTTTCCAACATTGCGAGCCAGTCCGCCCAGCGGGTTGCCGGCGAGCTGCACCAGCAGTACCAGGATCAGTTTGAGCACATGAAGGCGCAGCACGCCGCCGACACCAGCAAGATTGACCAGCTCCTGACGTACGTGAGCCGACTGACGGACATGGTGTCGACCATGGCAGCCTCGCAGTCGTCTCTGCAGGCCGAATTCCTCAAGCTGAGACAGCAGCCCGTCCACGAGCTCCCTGGCGTCTCTGGCGTGCAGGGCCCTCAGGCCGACGGTGCGCATGGCATGATCCCCCAGGGCTACGGAAACAACATGATGGGCGGCAACGCGCCGAGCCACCAGGGCAGCTTCCCAGCCAGCCAGGCACCCCTCGGCCAGCCACAGTCGTACATGGCCAGCCCTCAGTACATGCGCGGATCGCAGCCAGTGACGAGCCCGCAGGGGACCGCTGTTGCGTCGGAGCACGTCGGCCCTACCAACGTCAGCGCCCTGGCTGGTGCCTTTGCCAACCAGATGAGCAAGAGCGAGGCCGAGGCGGACCACGAGCTGGCCCAGCGAATTCAGAAGATTGAGAAGACGATCCAGGAGGGACGGCTGCAGGACGCCATGATCCAGTGGATCCAGAGCGGCCACGAAAAGGAGATTTTCCGGCGATGCCTGAGCGCGTACCCGGCCAGCCGATTCGACAACCTGCCGCCCCTGCTGCTGCTGGTGGTGATTGCGACGATTTCCAAGGATCTGAAGCCGAACCCGCGGCTGAAGCAGGAGATTGACTGGATCGAGATGGCGGTGCGCGCGTTTGGAGACAGCCTGCCCAGCTACGTAAGTGACGTGATGAAGAATGATGCCGGAGATGGACCATTGTGCAGTACAGCAGCTAACACGCCGCAGGACTGGGAAGGACAGGGCTTCGGCGAGGTGATGCAGAGCGCGTCGCAGACGATGCAGCTGCTGGTGGCGCGACTCAAGCCGCTCGTGGCCGGGTACAACGACGGCTACCCGCTGGACCCGTTCCTGTCCAACGTGGACAAGGGCAAGATTGAGTGGATCGTGCGGTCGTCGGAACACATCCTCGAGTCGTTTGGAGGCCCGCGCCGGTATGACTAGTCGTCGCGGCCGTCGTCGGTGGCCGAAGTGTGACTTGTTGCGCATGGTTGAGCTCGGCGTTGGGTGAATGCTGGACGTTTTGTTGCCGTTTCTTGCAAGAGCCGCCTCGCTATATTCCCCCGAGGTGTTTTGGCCCCCTTTGTCTTTGAAGGGGGCGGGAAGGGCCTCGTTCCGGTCACGCTCTTGGTTTCTCTTGCTTTTCATTCAGGGTGACGAACTACCCGCCGGGCATCGCGCGTGACGATTGAACGATGTATACCAGGGCCTCGTTTCGCTGTCATTTCTGTTGCAGCGTTGACGATACAGAGAATGATGGGGGGTGGTGGCCCGGCATGCCACGGGCTGGGGAGGGATGTGATGTACGTTGATGTCGTTTTACATAGTGTAGAAACCGTGTTCGGATATCAGGACGGGCAATAATACTGCATTGATCCTCCAAGTCGTGTACTCGGGAGCCTTTTGCCTGCTGATGCCGTGTATTCTTTTACCTTGTATCCTCAGCAAGCGGCGCCGACTCAACAGCGAGTCGGCCCCACGAAGCCTTGCCTCTTGCAAGCTTCAGTCTTGTCAGTCTTGTCATGAGTCTTGTCTCTACTAGCACGTGTGTGTTCACGGCATTACAGGTGCCCAGAAGCCCCGTTATTCATTCGCACCCTCGTTCGAATCCTTCGAGGCCTTGCGCGCAATTCTTCGAGGCCTGGGACGGGCAGCTGGACAGCGGCGCGT
>PKSG01000606.1:47578-68945 GCA_002916505.1 Tolypocladium paradoxum
GTCGTGGTGCGCGCGCTGCGCACCTATGGGGACGAGGCGCTCAAGGAGGAGTGGGATGTGAGCGAGTCGCCGGCGTTTAGCATCAAGTACGCGTCTAAGGAGCGGTGGCGGGATGGGTGCGTGTATGTTATTTGATTCATTGTTTAGAAGAATAACTCTAGCTACAGCTCTTGGCCCGATGTATCAACAAGCGCAAAGCCTCTGTTGATCAGCCCATCGGCTGCAGTGGCGGCACACCAGTCTTGCATTGTCCCACGGTTCCCAACTTCAGGCGCACATCGGAAGAAACCGACAACATCACCCTCCTCAGTCCAGATTGCGCTCCCACACATTCGCGCCTGAAGATTTGTTCCGGAACCTTGTCCCATGTAATACCAGGTCGTAAAAACCCAATGTTGCTCTGGCTCGTTACGATCATCCGTCGGGACCCGTTGGTAAGCCTGCGCTTGGAAGGTGCCATCAATGCAACCTGTGTCTGGCGAGTCCAAAACAACGGCGTCTCCTCTCCTCAACTTGTCGGCCTGGACGAGTTGTTTCAGTCGAACTGGTTCAGTGATATAGTCGCTTTCGAACGTTATATTCACGAACTTCTCGTCCGCCTCCAACATGACCAGCCCTACATTCGTGCCAGTGACTTCGGAGATAACCTCACCGATCCTTCTTCCGCTTGTAGGGAGAGCATGGTTGACAGGAGTGCCGCATTCATCGGGAAATCCATGCGAAGCAACAGTCATAAACTCGTTCCCAATACTGTCTTTGACGAGGACTCCGGTTGTCGTGGCCTGGAACATACCAGGGCGATTCGGCATATATGCTGATGTGACCCTCATGCCAGGCTGTAAGTTGATGTACTGACTCTGATCAGGATTTCCAGGGGTGGGATCGGTCTGCCGTCGAGCTTGAGGTAAGCGTGGTTTTCCCATCTCATCGTCGTATAAGTACTGGCACGAAATCCGACCTGCTTTCCAGGGCAGTCTGGCTGTATCAATGCCACGATGCTCCAGGACGATAACGAGAAAGTTACCCCAGTATATGACCTGTGTGATGGAGATCTTCAGGGAGAGGAAATAGTCACGAACAGCCTCAAAAAGAGGAGTCCAGGGCTTCATATCGCGCCCGTCCATCTGGTTAGCGATGGTGCCGTTTCTTCTGTGAACAGGCCACCCAGCGGGCATAGGACAATACTCGGGACCAGCGCGGGGGGCCAAATAGAGTGGAAGGCCAGCGATCGTCTTTGGCCATGGCCTAGGGGGCATCTCGGACACGTAGATGTAGAGAAAGATGCCGTCGGAGCCAACGCTAGTCGTGCTCGGGAAGATTTGATTCAAGATCTCCCGATTCTCAGACTTAGAAAGGGCAGCCGGGTCATCTCGAAGGTCGAACGGAACGGTGACCTGTCGTGCTTGCCGCAATAGTTGCGACCATGGGCGCGTCGAAGCAGAGCGAAGGGGGTCCTGATAAGTCGGGCGCGCCCTCAGAGGATTCGGCAGGAAGGGCTTTCTTGCATCTAGAACCAGGGTGTAAGTGTTACTTTCATCGGAGGGCAATAGACACTTACCGATGCGGGCCTCTTGTGCTATGGTAGGCCATCTCAGAGGATTGAGTCCGGCTGGACGCTGGATCCTGCTCTGGAGAGGATCGAGAAACGCCGGGCGAATAATCACGGCAATGCTTTTAGGAGATGAGGCTTCACACCGAGGAGTAACTCGACGTTTTTGGGACAGTGCGCGAGAGGCACTCGCGACGAGAGGAGAGACGAGCAGCAACTCAGCAGAGGCTGGGTGGTCAGGCGTAGAGGGAGTATCCATTGGTTGTTGCGTTATTGCGTTGTTGCGTTATTGCGGCGTTGTTGAAGGTTGAGCATTTGTTGTAATATACTTGGCGCGAGGTCACGTGGTAAATCGGCAGCCACACACAGGTGGGGCTCAAGCGTCCCAGTCCGTGTCCGCTACTCCGAATACGGCTAGCGCCCCATTCCTCGAGATCCGCGCGCCTCGTCGCAACAACCAACCCGGGATGTCAACTTGTCGTGCGCATCATGCCGCACCCAGCAGCCCTCCAATCCGAACCGGACCAGTCCGAACCGGATCAGTCGGAATCTGAATCTCTAAAAAAGGCCATCGCCGACGATGACAATGTCTTGGTTCCAATGCGCTACCCGGCCCTGCGAAAGGACTTCTGGAGGTCCATCGAGGCCAAGAAGGCCGACATCGAGGAAATGGTTCGGCTTCAGCTGGGCGTTCGATGGGCCTACGTGAGTGCCAGCGAGATCTGGGATTCCGGCAGCTTCAACGTCGCGATCCCGTTCGCCTCGGCAAGATGAAAAGTGTCTACCTCCGTCTGCCTCTTGTATCGCATTGGCGAGGACGAGTGCCCGGGAAACGCCGAGGAGAAGCTCCGTACAGAGATTGCTACCTATCTGTGGCTCGAGGAGCACTGCCCTGACGTCCCGATCCCTGTTCTGCATGCCTTTGGGGTTGCCCGACGGATCGACGGTGAGTGCGCGCAAGCATCGACGGCCCTCGCGCTCCCGGATTGACAGGCTGAGTATACGCACCCGTCCAACACCCCTTTCTGGGAAAGAACTTGGTGGAACGCCGTGGCTTTCTGCTCATCAGCGAGGCGCGCGGCAAGAGACTCGCCCTGTCCTGGCCGGACCACTGCCATGACAGGGCCTACCGCGAGAGGCTGTTCCGCGGTCTTGCGCGCATCTCGCTGTCGCTTAATACGACGCCCTTTCCGCGGATCGGGTCCCTGTCGTTCCGCCCGGACGAGTCCGTCGCCCTGTGCAACCGGCCGTTGAACCTTTACTTGCAGATGCTCGAGAACGAGGGGATCCCGTCGGGCGTTCCGCGGCATCGTACGTACGGCGAGGTGGAATCGTATCTCTCGGATCTCCTCTCCCTCCAGGACAGCAAGAAGCGGAACCAGCCCAACGCGATACACACCCATGGCAGAATGCAGCTCGCCGCTCTCGCCGCGCTGCGGGCCGCGACGCACCACTTTATCCGCCAAGAGTTCCGCGCCGGCCCCTTTTTCTTTACGCTGACCGATCTGTATCAGCAAAACATCTTCGTCGACGACGACTGGAACATCCAGACCGTCATCGATCTGGAGTGGGCGCACACCACGCCCGTCGAGATGCAGCTGCCGCCCTACTGGGTCACGTCGAGGTCCGTCGACGGCTTCAACGACGCCGACGCCGTTGCCGAGTACGAGGCCGTGCTGGAGGAATACCTCGCCGTCTACGAGGCCGAGGAGCAGCGCCGCAACGGCTCCGTGGTCCAGGCCGCCGTCAAGCGCCATGTGTGGCAACGCGGCAGCTTTTGGTACTTCCACGCCGTCTCGGTGCCCAAGGGCATGTACAATCTCTTCAACAGGCATGTCCAGCCGCTCTTCAACAAGGAGCATCCTCGGAACAAGATTTTCGACGACGTCTTCTATTGGTACTGGGGCTTCGGGGCGCAGGACCTGATAGACAAGAAGCTCCGGGACAAGCAAGACTACATAGCAAGGGTGAGGGAGGCTTTCCAATGATTGCATCCGTGGCTGCCCTCGGCTGGGTCGGGAGGGTGGGCTTGGGTACGTTTGCTGTGTAGGTCTTTCCAAATAGTCTGAGCCTGCTCTCTATCGACTTGCACTTCCGGTTGTTCTGGAAATCATCAGCTAAGAATGCATTCGCACATTGTCGAGCATCGAGGCAAGATTCATCATTGCTGTTTGACAGAGCCACCGTCAGAGTTTGGGGCTCCGAAACATACAAGGGCAAAGGCACTACCAGTGTTTTCTCATCGTCTACCTTCCACCGCTGGTTTCCGAACACAATTAATTGTACATGACTCGTACGGTCGCGCACAGCCAAGAGAGAGCGTGCGAGACTCGCATCCCCCGGCAATCTCTCGGACCTACACGCCTAACTCTCGCACGACTATCCAAGCCTCCCTCCCGGGCTTGGACTCTCTGCTGCAGCGTGACGCCTCCTCGGATAAAAGCAAAAACCAATCCCAACAATTCCCCATGCGTACGTAGACAGCAACCCACGACCCAAACCGGAGCAAGCAAAGCGCGAAAGAACGAATGTGCGGCAAGTGGAGCCAGATTATGCCTCGACGGCCTTGGCCTTCTTCTTCTGCTCGACCTTGAGTAGCAGGGCGCGGTTGATGTGTGGCAGCACACCACCAAAGGCAATCGTCGCGCGGATCAGCGTGTCGAGCTCTTCGTCGCCGCGGATGGCGAGCTGCAGGTGGCGCGGGGTGATACGCTTGACCTTGAGGTCCTTGGCGGCGTTCTGCGTAACCGTCAGCATCAGGTGGCGACAGCGAGATGACTCAGAGGGAGGGAGGGGACATACGCCTGCCAGCTCGAGGACTTCAGCCGTCAGGTATTCCAGCACGGCGGTAACGTAGACGGCGGCCTTGGCACCGACCCGCATCTTGTTCTGGGTGTTTTGCTTGAGGAAGCGCTTGACACGGCCGCACGGGAACTAGTGAGGCAGATGGTTAGCATCATCAGGTCATCTCTGGAGCGTGCGATGCAGAGGAGTCGGATGGCAGGTGCTGCGGCCTTTGCGCGCATCGAGTCCACGATGCCCGCCAACGAAACACGCGACCACCAGGCAAGCCGGCACCGCAGGGTCGGGCTCGCAGCCTGGTCACGCAGACCCGGACTCGATGCAACTCGTCGTGTCCCTCGATTCTCCGCCGTCGTGGGCCGCGACGCCCGCGCGGGAAAGAACCATGACGCGTCGAAATCCTCAGTGTGAGGCGTGGCGCGGCATCGCGGGGCGAGGGCACGCGGATGCTCGCAAGTCGCGGGAGCTCGGGAACATGGTCTCTTGTCCAGAATCGCCGTCGGCGGAGCGTCATCTTACCTGCAGTCCCGCCCTGGCAGAGTGGCTCTGCTGCTTCTTGGGGCCCTCGGCGCTCGTCTTGCCTCCGGAGCTCTTACCCCCGGATGACTTTCCCTTGCCGCCGGGCATGTTGGCTGGGCTGGTGTTTCGAAGCGGGTTGCGTGGGCGACTCTGGCAAAATCGCGATGCAGGGTGCACGTTCCGAGGACGAGGTCGACGATCGGGACGCGTTGGGGCGATGGTGCTGGTGGGATGTTTGTGCCGAGCTGGGGGGCGATGGTGTGGGAGCGCAGAAATTTAGCTTCGAGGCGGCAATGTTGTTGTTTGTCGGTCGCCGATGCTGCGTCGAGGACACCTAGGTGTTGGCTGCGGGCAGCCGCTCCACTGCCCTGGACAGCCCGCCAGTGCACCGCAGCGTGCGGCGTGCGGCGTGCGCAGCGCTGTCGCCGCTAAGCTCTAGCGCCCTGGCGGCCTGTTAGGCGGCAGTCGCTGTTTGCGGCGCCTCCACTCCTCCCTCCAGGCAGTCAGTTAGGCTTTGTTGACATTAGCCGCGCCGGAAAAACGACCGTTCCGACCGGGTCACGCGCGCTGAGCCCGGCTCCGGCTGTCCGGATAGACGCCATGTGCAGCTCGGTGGGCATCGTCGAGAGACCGGGGCGGCGGCATCGAGTCGAGTCGAGGGCCGCCGGGCGTGCCCCAGATCCTTCGAGGTCCGTGGCGAAGGATATCGCCGCCACGCCCTGTGCCTGAAGCCCGTCGGGGGACCTCCAGGGACCCGGGCTGCTGTTGTGCGGGCAACATCACCATCACCGCCACGGCCACCAGGCCCAGGCAGGCAGCCTGTGCTCCATCAGTGGCCTGTTTCTTGCTCTGGCGACTGCTCGTTTTCGTTTCCGCTGGAAATCACGTACCTTGAGAGACGCTGTCGGCGACCTTGTCGTCGCTGAGCGGCCGCCTCCATGTTGGGCGACGCGGGCTGCCGCTATCTCGGGGGCTTGCAGACGTCGTCCGTCATGCCCAGCAGCGAAGCGAGCACAGGGCCAGCGAAACACGGAGCCTGGAGCTGGTGTTGACCCGCCGTGGCTGTGGGGTTGCCGTGGCTTGGAACGCCCAAGTGTGGCTGCCTCCACTGAGCCAATCAGCGAGGCGCCTTACCTCTCTCCTGTCTCCGAGGCCGCGCACCCGCAACTTCGGGCACGTCTGATAAATACCTGTTCGCACCGTAGAATTAATGGCTCAAACGACAAGCAAGTCATTGCCATCGCTTGAGCGACACTTGGAGTTGGAGGAAACAGCTGGGAAAGTAGGCGATGCATCTTCGTGGACCAAGAAACGCCAACGCCGCCAGGGCGTGTTCTCAAGATCTATGAAGAAGCAACTCCGGCAAGCGAGGCACTGAAACTCGTCCGCGTCGAGTTGAACCAAGTAAAATCATCACAATCTCCAAGAACCTCACACTTGATATGAGAGTTCAACTGCTTGGGGCTTTGGGTCCTCCTTACGTAGCCATACCGTCATACAGTCTGTGTTGTGCGAGCGGACCGCCTCGCAAACCCGTGAAGCAAAACTGTCTTCTGAGAGAAAGACCGGGAAAATTGTGGAGATTCCACCTTCTATCTTTCCAACGCAGCAGGTATCGTGCTCCCTCTGGATCTTGGCACGTGCGACCTACACACTAAGTTGAGCCCTCCATGTTCCCTGCTAAGCGTTTTGATGAGCTCCTAGTCCTCGATGTTTTCTCAAGGCTCCCTACTGCAAGTTCCATCAAGACATTACAAGGAACCAATCCTGTCCCCAGTTTTCAAGCAAACAATCAACCGGATACACCTCGGTTTTTGCGGGAGTGGGTTGGTCTGCCGCTCCCTCATCGTCACTGGAGCGATTCGTAGGGCCAGTTTTCTGTTTTTCCAGTGCCTTCATGACGATTCGTATTATCTTGGTCTTGCGAGGGGTCGCTTTGCCCAGGTCGTCCTCTGAAACCGATCCAAGACGCCCGGTAGAGATTCTGCCATCACGTTCCGTCACGGACTCACGGACGTAATTATCGGCTATGACGCTCCTTTATAATGCTGCAGAGGCTTCGCGATTACGCCGTCCATAGGCTCTAATGCGGACATGTCAATTTGAAGAACTGGATCAACCATACACATAGAGAAATTGGCAAGAACCGGAAGAATTGAGCGGATCCGCTCCGCCCTTTCTCTGGAACCGGCCCATGAGCATTGCCAACAGTAAGAATGTCTTTTGTCGGAACAACGTAACGAGGGGTTGCTCTTCAGAGGCGCCAAAGATGAACACGTCGCGGATAGACGGAGAGAGGGCCGACATATTCGGTGGTGCCATGCTCGAGAACGCCATCCGATGTCAAACAGTGAGGTTAAGAGAGTCTGACTGTTTGCACACACGCATATCTCTACATGCACTCGCCATAGGCCCACCATTAGGCATTGGTCTAGTCCGAAGTTATAACTGTCTAAGCCGTAACCTCACCTAATTCGAGCTTGATGACATATAAGTATTGCAATGATCATATATTATCGCTATTCGAAGAAGAGATCTTGCGGCTATATGATTCCGCAGGTAGCAAGATCAGGAAGGGAACATTGGGAACAGAGGGGGGAATCATCAGAGATAACCATCTTTAAAGCGAATTGATCCCTGCGACGTTGGAAACGCAAATCAACAGGTGGCCGCTTTAACGGGGGCATTTTACGTATTGGGGAGAGGCGAGATGTTTCCAACGCTCCCTGCGCTTATGCCGAATTATAACGAAGCGACGTGGCTACGGGGAGAGGGAAACTCGTAGGTTCGAGCAGGCGGCGAGTGCAAATAGTAAGACTCCAGATATATCCCAGCTTTCCATCTCCAGCTCGCGCGAGTGCGACCGCCGTCTCTTCAGCTGGGCCTGGACGCCAGGAGGCGAACCTGTCCGTGCAGGCCATGGTGAGTCATCGTTGTGGAGTGGGCTCGTGCAATTGATTGCATTCAAATCAAGACGGCATTTAAGAGCTCAAGATGTAGCCTTGGTGATTGTGGATGAGAATGACATTGATAGGTCGCCAGAGTGGTGCAGTGAGCAACTTGGTCACACTGTAGCAGTCGCTGTCGCAAAAAGCTTCAAGTTTCAAGGGGCAGCATATCCTTTCCACCATGCGCCGAATACCAACGAAAACGTATTTTGGTGTTTCAGTTTCGTCATCTCGGGTGAACCCAGAGCCTCACGGGGCGCGGCAAACGCACACCGCTGGGGTGTTCTTGAAGTCACCGAGCGTAGTTCTCAATTTCCACTGACACCACTTGTCGGTAACCGATGTTAGCTGTGCTCGCCTCCTTGCTTTGACTCATTCCCTGGCGCACATCAGCATACGGCAACACCGGTCTTCGAGTCCGCGGCTATTTGCAGGGCCCTCTTACACCACCTCGCCTTGTCTCCAGAGGCAGCGGCCCGCCGATAATTTGACAATCCTGAAACTCACCTGCGGGAGGAACATTCGATCCGGGGGTTCTGGAACATTTGCCCGTGCAGCCGTCAACGGCGGAGATGAGCAGCCCACCCGGGCGGCGCAGGACTATTATTATCTGGGCTTCGGGGCGAGAACCAGATCCACGGGCGGCGGGTTGCACCGCCGGCGGCCGTGCCCTCGCCCCGGTTCTGCTTGCCGGGGTGGTACAAAGTACGAGTGCACACACACCTCTCTTGCGACGCACAGCATAGCGACGTGCAGGATGTGGCGGCGTGCATATGCAGACCATGGCCGGCTTCTGGGGTCGCTGCTGATGTGAGCGCGGCCCCTGATATCTCAGTTCTCTTTTGCCCTTTCATGAGGCTACATGTAGGCAGTTGATCCAAGACTTTACGAGCCGGCAGTTGAAGCTGCAACTTGGTTGCTTACATTACCCACGCATACGAGTACGACGCAAGCGCCGATGAGTCGAGCACAACAACAGCGGGTCGAGTGTCGCAAGGCGCCGCCATGATGTAACGCTCTTTGACGGTGGCTGAGCTGGGAAGGTACTTGTACGATACGAGGCCACTACGAGTACACAGTCGTCGACTTGGCTCAGCTTCCATGTGCGCGGGCTGTCTCTCCTCGTCTGCACCGTTTGAGCTTGGTGCATGCCGGTGGAGCGAAGCCGTGACATGTTCGCCCTGTCGGGGTCAGGAAATGACGGCACAGGAATAGAATCGGGGAGAAGGAAATGGCTTATTTTAGCACACGAGAGGATCAAGAGTGCCGTCTGGTGACGAGGCAAGGGGAATAGGAGCGAGGGAGGGTCTGGTGATGAGGGTCCGGTGGCCATGTGGAGGATGGCGCACGGCGTATGATTGCGATGCCAACGACTCGCACGAGATGGCAACACCGCGATCTCCAGCCGGGCGGCACAGTGCGATCCGTGACACAGATCACCAATCTGCAAGCACGATGGTGCATAGGCAGGTCGTCATGCATCATCGGGTCCAACTAGTCCGTGGCCACGGAGCAGTCGGTAGCCGCAGTGCCATCGACGGCTCACCAGTGACCACCAACCGCCAGTTTGCGAAAGGCAAAAAGGGGTCCTCGTGACAGGGGGACACACTGATGGATGTTGGCTGTGGCCCAACTGTGACCCGTCCTTTGGGCCATGAAGCGTCCCCCTGTCCGGGAGACGACGCCGCTGCCGAGCAAGGGTTCCGATTCGCCGACTGATGCCAGGGAACGGTGGCTCACTAATAACGATGGATCCATTCTGTTGCTCGTTGAAACTTGAAAGTGACTGTCGTACTCGTAGCTCTGGCGAAGGGCCAAGCCGGTGGCGATGAACCATGGTAGGACATGGCACCCGCCTCTTCAGGTAGGCTCGCGGGACACGATCCCGCCATCCGGCAGGCCGACGGACGGGCCGCGGCGTGGCGATTTCAGGAAGCGAGCGGCGTTGAACCCTGAGCTCTTCCAGCTCCATCCCTCCAGCAGGGCCCACAGGCTGCGGCGCGCGGGTCTGCCTTCTGGCGAGATTGGAGGTGCTATTCTCGGCGTCATACACCCGTCGATATGAAAGTCCAATCTGGCGCACGCAGGGCGGTGCAGGTGTGGTTAGGCCAACAGCCGCCGCAGGGTTGGAGGAGCGCCCGTCATGGCGGACGACATCGTAGGGGCGCTCGAGGCGGACAGGCCGGGGGAGGCATCCAAGCTTCAAGGCCGCGACCCCCAGCCAAGAACGACCCAGGACGAGATGGTTCGCTAGTTGAGCGCGGACCTCCGGTGAAGCTGCAGTCGCTGACGTCTGGAAGGGGACCAATGACGACGTCGGGCACCGGAGACGAGAGGCCAGGGGCCTGTGGCTAATCGCATTGAATTGGTAATTGGGTTGGTTCATGCAACTGCAGTTCTGAGATGGTGTTTCAAGCCTCGCGAGCAGCTCATCCGATGGAGCGTGCGAGACAATGCGAGGGGGCCCGTCATCGCAAATGAGCATGCGAGGAGCCATCTGTTGGCCCCCCCTTGGTGTAATGAGGAGCTGGGCTGGGGCAGATGCTTTGGCGGCTGTCATTAGACTCGCATGCCTTGCGCCGACTGCGCTGCTGCAGGTCAGTTCGTGGCGCCTGTTCTGTTCGCGAGATGTGCTTCTCTGTGGAGGCCTGGCTGGGTCTGATGACTCGTGGTGGCAGATTTGCGCTGTGCCTGCTGCGAGACAGAGCTTGGTTTTCCTTCTGGCGGCTTGCCCGCCGGGCAGATGGACGGATGATGCATAATCTGGCATCAACAGCGCCGCAGAATAAGCTCGTCAATCAAGATTCGCGCCTCGACGGCGGACGGACTGACGGGAGGACACCACCTCATCTCGGGACGGCCCATTCGCACTGTGACTACTGCCCCCCGCAGCGCACGACCGAGGCGCACCTGGGCCACACGGCAACCAGACTCGGCCCCGCCCACAGGCCGACAATTTGTGCCCGCCGCAGGTACCCCTCGCGCCATGTTCGCGCCTAGAGGTACGCGCGCTGGTTGCCGCTGGGCAGGGTCCCACAGTCCAGGATTGCGTGAGATTGCACTGTATGGGCAGTCGTCCACAGCGAGGGAAAAAACCTGCCCTTTGGCCACCCCATTTGCCCAGACGCTGGGTGGAGGCCATCCATGCCCATCCCGTTGCTTTTTTATTTACCTTGCCACGGCGACTTCGACTCTCCCCCATCCTCACCCTCAACAGCAGCGGCAGCCACAGCTGACATTTGCTCGCCTCTTTCTCTTTCTCTTCCTCTTCCTCTTCCTCCTCTCCTCTCCTCCTTTCCCTCCGCTTCCATCCGTCCCGCCACCGCCACCGCCAGCGCTCCCGACGACGACGCCGCCGCCGACCAGACGACGAGACGAACAACAAAGCACCTCGCCAGTCGTGCACCCGTTACGCCTGAACCTGCCTCCTCCGCGGCCAGCTATTGGTAGGCGCAGCCCATGAGCCCACGCTACGACGCCACCAGGCCGCATCTCATCGACCACTGAGCTGCCTCGCCACGGCCTTTGCCATCCAGTCCTCGTTGTCGAGTCCTCATCGTTGGCTGAAAGCTGTCGCCGCCGGCCTGGACTATCTCCTGTGCAGTCACGACAGGCCAGGACGAGAGTCATCCGACCGCTCCGGCTCCATCGTCGCTCGCAGCCTCAACCTCGTCGCCGATCGCCAGGGGCGAGCAGCATCCGTCGATCCTTTCCCCGTCGCTGCTCCATCGTCGGCGTCGCTATTAAACGAGGCTGCCCAGTCAGTCCCGCGTTCGCCCATTTCGTCTCGTGTTACGACAAACGCACGGCACTCCCTGGCGCTGCGTGTTTTTGGCCGCCAATATCTCGGTGTCATCCAAGGCATCGTGAGCCTCGTAACGTTGCAGAACCTCTCGTTGACCAGTCGACGTGTTCCTGCATCCGTCCCCCTTAACCACTAGAACGAGCCAAAAGCACCGATCGGGTGGCCTGCTGTATAGAAACAGCAGCTGCTCACGCCGCGGCGCTTTTTGCAAAGATGAGCCAACAACACCATGACATGGGTTATCTGGACTATCCCACACCTGCCAACCGCTCCCCGAACTCGTCGAGACAGAACTACGGCGCCGCATTCGGCTCCGGCTTGTCGCTGCCCCGACAGGCGCAGCGGCCGTTCGATGGCCCCCTGGGCTCGTCAGGTCTCTACCTCACCGATCGGCTAGGCGGCGGCTTCAACCCGACGAGGGCCATGGACAACATGCCTGGTGCCGGTGGAGTACCCGGTGGCTACATGCTGGACAACGGCCAGACGTGGAATTATGGCAATGCCGGAGTTGCTACCGTCAACGGCGCCGTGCATGGGCCGAACCGCCAGAGAAGCGTGAACCGACGCGCTGCCCTCCCTCCGGTGCGTTGGTTCGGTGACATGGACCCTGGATCCCAAGCTGACCCCTGTCTCATAGAATTGGACCGAGCACGGTGGCATGAGCATGCCCAACAACCTCCAGCCCTTTCCCGGTGGCCTCAACGGGGGCCACCTCTCCAACGGGGGCCTCCGCGTTGACCAGGGCCCGTCGCACACGTCCCCGGATCTTCGGTCCACTGCCTCTGACGGCGATCAGCTCATCCCCACTGCCATTGTCATCAAGAACATCCCTTTTGCGGTGCGCAAGGAGACGCTGGCATCCATCATGCTCGAAATGAACCTTCCCCAGCCCTACGCCTTCAACTACCACTTCGACAACGGAGTCTTCCGAGGCCTTGCCTTTGCCAATTTCCAGTCTGCCGAGGACACTAGGGTTGTTATCGACGCGATGAATGGCATGGACGTCCATGGCCGAAAGCTCCGTGTCGAGTACAAGAAGATGCTACCCGAGGCGGAGCGGGAGAGAATTGAGCGTGAGAAGCGTGAGAGACGCGGACAGCTCGAAGAGCAGCACCGGGCACCCATGCTGCACCAGCAGAGCTCCATGCAGTCCATTGGCGGCATGTCTCAGACGCAGCAAAGGGGCCCAACTCCCCACCTCGGTGAGCTTCTCGTCGCGCGAATAAGCCAGGACTGTTCTGACAATGATTGCAGGAGACGTCGATCTCAACGACCCCCAGACGCTCGAATTCTACACGGAGCTGGTCATGTTCAAGCGGGACGACTCGCGCGAGATCCTCGTCTTCCCCCCCAGCATTGCCCCGGAGCACCGACGCTCGATTCACATTCTTGCGCACCACATGGGGCTGGAGCACCAGTCCATTGGCGAAGCCGACTCGCGACAGCTCACCGTCCTCAAGCGACAGCAGCCCTCGCCGACTGCCAATGTTCAGAACGTGGCGGCCAACAGCTTGGATATGCATAAGCGAGGACTGAGCAGGGCGGCGACGTTTGACTTTGCCGCCGACAACTCTCGAGCCGCAAGCAGCAACTATGCTCACATGATGGGTCGCCAAGGCCCGACTCTCGAGCTCCCCGGCAGCCCCGATGGCAGTGGCATTCCCAACAACCTGCGCGCGGCCAAGAGCTTTGCTGATCTGCGGTCCTTCACCCCGAGCCCCTCCCAGGCGTCGTCGAGCTACCTGGCCGCCGGTGCTGGCATGAACAGCATGGGCCCCGGGTCGACGGCCAGATTCGGAGACTACATGTCCAACGTCCAGCCTGGCCACCCGGGCAGCTCTGGAACACCAGGTCCGAAGAACGACAATGGCCTGGCGGCCGGTCTCGGTGGGCTCAGCCTCAACCCCTACGACCCCAACGCCATGCAAGCCCAGTCTCGAAACGCCCCCGGCGCCATCGGCAGCCAGAGGCCCGGTGCGGCCAGCGCCAACGCCAAGAGCGTCCCCGAAAGGCAGCCCCGCGGCCCCGAGTGGGAGTCGTCTGCCGGATTCGGCGGCCGGGGCAGGGCCAACGGCCACATGCAGCGTGGAAGTGGTATGAGAACGGGTCCGAGCGGGTCGAACCATCACCATGGCTAATTGCTGGCTATAGACTCCTCTGACAATGGCGCCCGCGTGGCTCCGAGCTCCAACAGTGCCGCGAGGTATCACTGAGGTTACTGCGGTGCCTTTTGCCTGTTGACACTTGCAGAGCTGGGCTCTATGGACCCATGCCTGCAGCGTCCTCGGGTGCCCTTGGCTTGGGATTAGATGCGGCCGCAGTGCCTCGCGCACGGTAGCTGCCATCAACACATTTGCTTTTAACGACTTGTAATAAGAAATTGCTCCAAGACGAGCGGCACCACGGCGGCCGGTTTGTCTGGAGCAGCCGCACATGGTCCCGTCGATTCCGACGATGTTGCTGGCGGGTTGAGATTGGCGGTCGCAGTGCTAGGCCACTCTTCTCCAGCCCCCCGGCCTTTGATGATGACGCCAGCCCGATGAAGTATGGGATATGGATCAGGATACAGCATTTCTTCAAGACATGGGCGACCATTTATGAAAGATGACGACTCACTTTCAAACAAACGCAACCCCCCCGGGGGAACACCCTCGAATGTACCATCCGACAAGGTCTATGATCATTGCTTGACGATTACGACGTTTTTTACGACCTCACGTCTAGACAGCCGCACCCGACCTCTCCCCGTCATGCTGCTCGGCGCACCGGCAGTGGAGGGAGTTGCCCGGGCGATGAGCACGAGCATTATACCCGATAATACCCCTGTCTGGGCGTCCAGATATGACGCCGACGATGACGACTGGGGCCCGTCCTCTTGCTCGCGTTTTGGCGAGGGGCGGGCTCGAACGCGATTGCGGCGAATGCGTTGGAATGATGGAGGAGCGGACGCATACTTAACTGTTGACGGGAAGCTGCAATGACGAAAAAAGAAAAGGCTGATTTGATGCGCTCTGTTGCTTGTATTGTCTGGCCGTTGTCGCGCGCTCCCTTGGTTGATGCGGGGCCAAGTGGCCGCAGTATCCTGGCGAGGAGGGAGAGCATCTACACACCAGCCGGAGGTCTGCGGCGTTGGATGGCGGCATCTTGTTTTGGGTATTGGTTGTTCTGTAATGCGGTGTAGTCTCTGGGGGAACGAAGGAGAGGTGGAGAGATGCGTACAGACACATGAGATTCTTGGACAAGCGGGAGGAGAGCAGATGCATGCTGTCGTGGGATGCTGTCCGTGTGGATGGTGCAGAAGAGCTGGAGCGAGGTGGAGGCGCAGGGGATCGCCTCGCCATGTACAGCAGTGTGTTTTGGAGCTGAAGCGAAAATAATAGTACGGGCTTGTTTGGACTCTGGTTCGCGATGAGCTGATTATGGTGTGCTGTCTGTGGCTGTCTTCCTCTCGGTCTGTCTAAATTCGGATGGCTTCGTAGATGTGGCCGCGGGGTAGGTTTCTGGTCAGTTTCGCGGCGTGCTCTCGGTAGTCGGCGGGCCAGGTTTGGTCCTCAGGCCACGGGGTCGCCATGATGCCTGCGTCGCCGGGCGATACGACGGGCATCAGGCTATCCAATTGACCCTTTGCAGCGTATTGCGGCGTTGTAAATGGCTGTTGCTTCCAATTTCGTTCTCGCGAGTGACGATGTTTTCTTGCGCCACAGAAGCTGGCACACCTCCGCCACGTGACCATGAGAGCTGAGGCGCGGTTTGGTCCTCTCGCTGCCATGATGCCTGGGCCGACCAGCCGCGCGACACCCACCACCAACAGACCATTCCGCACAACCAGAGATGGACCATGGTCAGCCTGCGTTTGTCAACCTCTACGGCTGCTTCTTGGGCTCTCAGATTGGTGGCCAGTTCCTGCTGTCCTCGGCCCCATCGCTTTATGCACGCTGGCTTGTCCGCTAGTATGCCTTCCCGGCGGTTTGGCCTGGCAGGCTTGAGACTTCGCCAACATAGGGCTTGCGCATCACGGGTGTCTCCGACGCCTGAACTACTCCCGCTGGACACTCCCGTCGACGAGGAGAGGGTTCCTGGCTACAAACCCGAGCATTATTATCCTGCGAACCCCGGGGATGTACTGGAGAATAGATATCAACTTGATGCTAAGATTGGCTGGGGATCGTCATCTACTGTCTGGCTTGCGCACGACATTCAGAGGTATTCGCCCCCTGGAACTGGATTTCCAGACTCATACTTCTCACATTACTATGGTGGCTATTCATAAGCTAACACTCTCCCAGTCGCGCTTGGTTAACGCCGAAGAGGCATGTCGCCATTAAAATCTGTAATTGCGACACGTCTGAAGAGGATAGGACACACGAGCTGGATATAACCATGCGTATATCCTCTGCAAACCCCCAATGCCCAGGGCGCGCTATCCTTGGGACGGCGATTGAGGGGTATATAATCAAGTCGTCGCGGGGAGACAAACACCTTGCCCTCGTGTTTGAACCCATGAGAGAGCCACTTTGGCTATTTAAGAGACGCATCACGCACGAAGATCGTATCACCGATGAATCACTGCCTTTTATGAAGACCTATATTAGAATCCTCCTCGAGGGTCTAGACTATATGCACTCGCAGTGCCACATTATACATACAGGTGCGTCGGCCTCACGTCTATGTATTACTCCCTAACTTTTCTAGACCTAAAGCTCGATAATATCATGGTTTCCTTTGAGGACCAGTCGACCATCGAAGCCTTCGTCCAGGGGCAAGCTACCCATCCCATGGCCCGCAAACACGTCAGCGGTCATACGGTATACCGATGCCATAACGACTTCGGACCTATTACCCACGGCCTCGGCAATATGATACCGCACATAACCGACTTTGGCCTTGCACAACGCGGGGACAAGGCCGAACCACTCATCCACCCAATACAGCCTAACGAATTCCGCGCACCAGAGGTTCTTTTTGGAATCGGCTGGTCGTACAGCGCCGATATATGGAACTTTGGCGCAATGGTTAGCCCCCTGCATTTGGGTTTAATTCTGGGCTCTGTTGACTCTGGCAGATCTGGGAGCTATTGACCGGCTGCTCTCTATTCCGACAGCCAAGGACAGACCCGTACTCGCCAGCTCAGCACCTTGCGGATATGATCACCCTCATCGGGCAAATACCGCCCTTGCTGATCCAGAGGGAGAGAGACATGCGGCATTGGCGATGGCGCCCTGCGGCCTTGAATCCGGAGGGAAGACTCTCTAGCAACGCCGCTGAGTTTTACGGTGGCCCATTCTTTACCGATGATAGTAGGTCCGATTCTCTCCTGGCGATAAATGCTACTAATCTTTGTTCTTGACGTAGGTACGTTTACACGGAACGACTTGATACACACGGGACGCAATTTAGAGAGCGAGGTGCCTAAATGTATTCTCGAGGAGAACCATGCCGAACTCTTTCTCAAGTTTATAAGGAGGATGCTTTGCTGGGTGCCCGAAGAACGCGCAACGGCTGCCGACCTGCTAAATGATCCTTGGTTGGATCCCAGCACGAAGTAATGGACACTTATGGCGGGCGCTGGCTGTCCTCTATCACTGTCATTGGGCACGTCATGACGTTCCAGGTGGCTCTTCCCCCAGGGCCAAGGGACTAATCTGCCTAAACCATTCACCAAGAGTCCTTGTGTTTCGTGAGAGCATCTCCCATTCACTGCCATGCATACCACTGGCCGTTATAATATGCAATCCACAGCTGATTCTCTTCAGACCATTGACCAAACTGCCACGCGCTGCCATCCCACCACATTGCACAAGTGTTGTCCTGGCTCATCTCCCACGTGAGGCCAGTGTTAAAGCCAGAGGCCGCTGAATCTTGGCCAGACTGGGAACTGCTGGCAATGTTATATTTGGCCTGGGAGAATTCAACTCGACCATCTCCGTACGCATGGTAAGGAGTGAGCCGTTTGTTACTATCCGTAAAAATTTTACCAGAGATATGAAGAGGATCGACTGTGCCGTCTCTCTTTCTGGTCTCGTGAGGATCCCCACTGAGCGCCAATTAGTCTCAGTGATTGAAATCGTGGTAGTTTTCCATACTCAACTATGGCCTTGGCGGCGACCTTGGCCAAGCTTGGTACGGCGTTTACATTGCCAACTAGCTTCTGCTTCTTTGTTGAGCAGTACAGATGGACTCAACAGCTTCTGCCAAACCCAAAGATCAAACCATTCCGCAACCCCGATCTAATGCGCTTCTTCTTGCACATCATCTACACCACATAAGATTTACGAGTATGGCTGCCAACTCTCGGTATTTTTACGAAAGGAGGTTACTGACGTACATGAGATTGAGGGTGCATTGAAAGATGAGCACGATGGTCGAGTGCCCTAGTTGTGGGGGCGAAGGCATGCGTGGAAACTTCATTTGTGGCAGATGCAAGGGTTCCGGGGAGATATCGGTGCCACCAGCGCAGAATTCCTACACAGGGTCTGAACCTACTGTGGCTGGAGATTACCTCCCTCCGCTGCTGATGAGCAACAATTTTGTCGGCAGACAAATGGCTTTTATCAATTCCAGGATGTTGATGCTTACTGATGACGGGTATCGCGAAGGGACAGGGCATGAAACTGTATGCCAGTGTAAATTCAACTGTGGCGTCTCAATTCGTCCATCAAATCTGTCCGCCTCACATCCGTGATTCTGTAGAAGACTGGGTGGGGATATGTTGGGTCTTCCGATGCCGTCGAACGGAAGGACGTAACACAAGGGAGTCAACGAGGGCTTGAGGGTATTCCCAGTGTTCCAGTTCACCGTGTACATGCGTTGTGATGTCGTGCGTGTGTGTGTCGCAGGGAATGGCCCGCACACATTGAGGCAGTCAGTATAGTAGGAGCACAAGGAACATAAATATGCGCAGAATCGCAGCATGTTAAACGTGAGGTGGTGAGCTGCGCTAGCCAATGAACCTGAACTCCTAAGCTCCTGGAATAGCAACAATCAACTGATCGACCGAGCATCTTGAAATGGCTGTGTACGTTCTTTCAGTATCTGCCAAAATGCTAGTCATTAATCAGGATGAGTGCGGCGTACATCCCGGAAGCATACAGCTCTCTTCCCGGCCTCAACTCTGCGAACCAGCAACTTCAAGACAAAGGTGGCGACAGCGTTATCACTGGTCCCATTGGAGACATCTTCCTTCATCACAAAGTCAACGAGATCTATGGCGTTGCCCCGTTGCACAAGCACTTTCAGATTCAGTCAACGGAGCGCCTAGTGGATATCCGAAGAATTCGACTTCTCAGCAGAGGAATCGTCAGTAGGGCCAAATGTTGAGTTTCTGCAGCAATTATCGGCTAAATACAAAATAGGTTCTCGTCGTTTCTTGCCTGATCGAGGCGCGTGTCTGTCTCGGGACCTGCAAAGTAAGATGCTTCAACCTGATTCGCTAGGAGGTGCCCACTCATCCCATGTATCTTTAAAAAATTTGACTATTCCCATTTTTGCATCTTCTTCTTCTTCTTCTCCTTCTCCTTCTTCCATCTTGCTTCTTCAGTCAATCGCCCCTCGGTCGCTTACGAGATGGATGCCTCTATCTCTGCTGTCGATGTACTTAATGCGGAACATATTGTACGAACAGTTGATTTTCCAGCAATGCAAGATGGCCCATTATATCGCTTGATGTTCCCTTCTTGGGCTGATACGACAGAAGCTCAACAGAAAGAAATAGTACAGTGGTATGCCGAAGGGTTGAAAGACGCCTTGAGACGCAAGACGGACAATTTCCTTCAGATACGTGTTTCTGATGGTACCCCGCTGGGCTTCTGTGGGTGGGTGATGGAACATCGGCGGCATGAGGTAACAAAATCAAGTACTCTACAACATGCCCCTGGGCAGCATCTCCCGGAAACTCTGGATTTGTCTGCATGGCTTAGTGTCTCGAGAGATCTGAGAAAGGAGCGGGAACGGGTCTTGAAAGGGCTGGACGAGGTTTGCCGTGAGTTACTCCTATAATGCCTACTCTCATCGACTGACCTAGTCCTGTCAGGTTTGACATTCATGTCGGTGCATCCCGATCATCAACGCCAGGGCCTTGGCTCTAAAATGTTGGAGCGGGTCTGTGATGAAATAGACAGGCTGGGATGGCCTGCTTTCGTCATGGCCTCCCCAGCTGGAGTTCGATTGTACGCAAAGTTCGGATTCGATGTTGTCGGTAGAGTGGAAACATGCGAAGGTGCATTTACAAGTATGTTTCGACAATCTCGGCCTTGGTGTGAACGCCGCCTCTGAGGCCTCAAGAATTGCGCGGAGGATAGCGAGGCAGGCTCTGCGCTCGATCAATGCAGTTGCGCATGTTTTCTGGAACAAGGGCCCCTTGCCAAGGAGCATACCGGAGAGCTTTTGGTGCGGATGTCGTGGGTAACGTTGGAAGGTGGCTACATGAGAATGATCGCAGTCACTTCGGCAGGGGAGGCATTCGAGACGTGAGAAACGGCGCGCTACTTATGCTAATGGAAGCCTCCCTTGCATTCCCCTCGTGACACATGCTTTCCTATGGTCTGACGAGGCTGTCCCTTCAGCCGGGCAGGGGGCCCCAGGGGCCCGTGTGGGGAGATGTTGTGTCTTGGACGGATCCCCAGACGAACCGTGATCCCGTGCGGATGGATGATTCAAATCCCACGCATCCTGCGTACTCGAGGGAATCACTTATTCATTCCTACGATTCCCAATGCAACCGCTTTGGCAATAACCTTCTTAGTCGGACCAGCTGCCGTTGGCCCGCGTTCAGACCGCGCCTCCGTCTGGCAATAATTTGAACGTTTCTTCGGCAAGGCTTCCAAGTACGCATGTCCGGTCACAAAGCCAGTAAAAGAGGCGCTGTAGCCGACGCGCTCTCTCTATCGGCCGTCCGGATAATATTGTCGTCCATCAACAGATACGTTGGGCATGCGCGCATCTTAATTAGACTAATGCCTTCAAGTGACACAACCGCAGCCTTGACACGCTCTACTCGTAAGGATGGGGAATTGGGGATGCATCGTGAGAACCGACCGGTGTGCTGTTGGACCTGGACGATCCCTGACTTGGTCACTCCTCGCCAGGTTCAACGGCTCAACGCATCGGTGTATGCACGCGAAGCCAACGAATCAACGATAGGCTTAAACAGAGCAGTCAATCTGCGCTTGGGATCTCGTTGCGTTGCGCAGGGTTCGCCAGATGGCCTTGTCGGATGCACGGTCGTCTCCTTCCCCAATCGCTGCTCCGTACTCTCAGGAGTTTGGGTGCCACAGAACTGGGGAAGTGAACAAAAGGTCCCTCCGTTGAGTCCGCAATCAACCCCTCACTCGTCTCCATGCAGCTCTGGTGCCGGGGACGCTCTCCGATGCCCAACTGCTTGTGTTGGCCATTGGCGAGTCGAACATGGCTTCAAGCTGGACGACGGCAACCGTCGGAAGTCGAATCGTGGTTGCGGTAGAGGTTATGGTCCAAAGAGACAGGTTGCTAGATGCATGAGGTACTACCCACACCAGAACCGTGGTTCCTGAAGCCACAGGCGGGTTCTGGTTGGATGAATGCATTTAACGCAAGCCGCAACAGGGGCTGTTGGCCGCTGGGCAGGCAGTTGGAAGAGGGAGGCTGAACGAAGGGCTGAGAGGGCAGTGCAGAACTGCAGATATTCTGTGGCTGACCAGCTCCCAGGGTTCTCAATCTCAATACGAAGCATCGGTACTTTTTACTGGCTCTCCCCAACCCCCCCCCCTT
>PKSG01000151.1:0-51612 GCA_002916505.1 Tolypocladium paradoxum
CCCCGGGGCCCCCTAAATCCCTGGATCGCCAACCCCTGAGCCTCTACGAAGCAGTCCCCCGAGATTGGGAACTTCGTGGGCGCTTTGGTGATTGCTGTCCTGGCTGGTCGCCGGCACCATCATACGAACGCTTGCGTGCATGTGCCGCATCTCTCGTGCTTCCCCGCGACTCATCATCCTCCTCCGTCAAGTCGACAAAGTTGCCACTTGACCCGAAGTTGCTCTGACCTCCACTGCCAGTCATGCTTGGGGTGCGACCGACAATGGCCTCGTAGGGCGTCGGGCTGGCAAATAGGCTGGCCTCAAGTCTAGGCCTGTCCCCTGAAACTGCGCTCCTGCCATTGCTCCATCCACTGATTGAAGAGGTAGCTAGTCTTTCGAGTGTGCGGTGAAGTGGTGTGGCCGATGACCTGGCTTCGCTCTGGGCTGGAGGAGGGCCATCAAGCATCACGACGTCCTCGTCATCGTGGACAAACAAGGAGCTTTCAGCGTCGTTGTCGAAGGCTTGGTCAGACTGTCTTTCTGAACCTTGGCGTGGGTTCTCATGGCGTTCATGACTTGTCCTAAGCAGAGTCTGGCTCGTGCCACAGGAAGACGCAACTATGCTTCTGTCTTCATCCTCATCGTCGGACGTGAGATCGATGATTTCTGATCCGCTGCGAGTCGTTGTGTTCTCCGAGTCCGAATCATCCAAGTCAAGGCCATTGCTGTCGAAGTCGAATCTGATATCAACGTTAGCATTGCTGGGCCCGGGGTCATCTGCGTCCGAATCCGAATCCCCAGCAGAGTCGGCTTCAGAGTCAGCGTCAGAGTTATCAGTCGAGCCCAGAGTTGAATCTGACTCCGACTCAGGTTCAGGCGTATCCCATTTAGCGCCCGACAAATAAGAGTCTTGGATTCCGTTTGACGAGCTAGAAGAGCTCACTGAGCCAATGTAGAGCCCCGAGCTTGAACCAGAGCTGCCTAAACCAGTGTCAGGACCCGAGCTCGAGTCAGAACTAGAGCTAGAACCAGAATCAGACATTGAATCAGAGTCATCGTCTGTGGTTCCGTCATCCGAGTCGCTGTAATCGACGATAATTGGGGCTCCCGCGCACGACCCGTCATCAGAGGAATCGGAAGGAGACGCGTCTCCTCGCATAGGTCGGCTGCCTCGACAAAACTCCTGACACACTGCCTGCAGGCTTCGCCAAACATCCTCTGGCGCGTCATAGCGACGAATCAACGGTGCCAGGTTTCTGAGCCTCGATTTGTTGAAGTCTTCTTGCTCCTTGGGGAGCTGAACAGTGGTCTGAATATCGAGGGAAAACGTCGTGTCCCGGACAAGAGCCTTTTCCTTGGACGTCAGCCACTTGTCAAAGTCGAAAAAGGCGATAGACTCGAGCCCGCGTAAACAATGAAAATAATCCAGCCCTTGCAACGTGCGAAGGTTTCTGAACTGCCGGTAGTTCGGCTGGCTACGAGTCTTTGCTGTCATGTACCGTATCACTCCGCGTGGTTCGTTAGGGCGCCGCATCTTCGAGCCTTCTTGCAAGAAGACCGTGACTGTCTTGAGCCGTTTTGCCTCTGCAAGCCAAATCAATGGCTGCGTCCGTCGAGATACATACTTTCCCCTTCCACTCTTCGGGAATGTGAGGTGCTGGCTCCCATGAAACAACATGGAGATGTGCTGCACTCGCTGAAGCCTCGGACCCTGGTTGGCGGAGCGAGTTAGTTTCTGAGACGACTCGGACGTTTAAAAGTGAAGGCTCGGACTTACAATTCCCGCGCAGAAGCGGCCAAACTCGCCCAGGGAACTAAAAGCAAAGGTGTTTTCAGAGTAGAAAAAATGAGCTCCCCAGAAGTTCCAGGCCTTGGATACTAGAAGCGGCGCAAGCAAAACGTTCGGCATCATCGCGCAGGTCAGGCTTACTGATGAATTGCCAACGTGAAATCGATGCAGGAGACGAAATTCGCCTTGAACCGGTGCCGCTGGGGGCTCGAAAAAAGGGTCAAGTCGAGATATGGCGTCTATTGCAGAGTATTAGTCTAACGATTAGTTATAAAGGGGTCGGCGAGAACACTTACGAACAACATCCCCAGGAAAGCACAGCGCATAACGCAGAATCCGAGCCTGTATATATGAAGGCAGGTGGACTGAGGGGGAAGGTCCTGAGTCGGCTTCCGAGGTACCGCTTAGATATTCCCTCTCCTCTCCTGCAAGGGGCGGTCTCAAGGTCAGATCCGGATGGACCTTGAGTGGGTGGGGGTTCATGTTGCTCTCCACACAAGACAGCCGATATATGGATTCGTACGTGCTGAACTTTGAAAACGGGCTAGGGCCGCGTTCTTGCCAAATGCGGAGTTCTTCATGCCATGTCTGTCGATGTTAGCTAGGTAATTGCAATACGCCTGCGGACGGAAGTACACATACGGCCTCGGTTCGTTGGTGGGAGCTGGTGAGACGCCTGATCTGTCTGTCTTTCGCTTGAATCTGTCGTTTGAGTTCTTCTATTTGTGCCATTGCGCTTCTCAACAGCTGCTTCCGGTGCTGTGCCTTTTCGTGGGCAGTCACCCACTTAGGCCGGCATGTTTCGATGCAATTGCCAGAGAAGGTGTCTGCGACACCGGCATCCGAGTCAGCGTCGTCAAAATGGGCAGAGATTCTGTAGTCGTCGTCGTCTTCTTCTTCCTCGTCGCCATCTTCTTCGTCGCTGTCAATGTCGATATCATCGACCCCATGTTCATTGTGACCGGAACTGTCTAAGTCCAACCGATCTTCCGAGTCTTGTACGCCGGTTGGACCATTCGCAGACCAGGATGGGGTATCATGATTCTCGGAGCTCGAACTCGAAGAGTTGAGGTGCCATTGGCCCATGTCCTCCTCAAGCTCATCCATTGTGGAAGATGACTATTTCAGAGAGACTTAGTAAACGCGACACGGTGGCATGGAGGAGGGAGGGAAGAGACTGTTGGAATTCCCGCTGGAGAGAGATGAGATAAATGTAGGCAGTTGACCGTGAAGAGGCTAAGTTATGATGGCGTGTAGCGATGATGAATGAGAAGAGGCGGACAAGAGAGAAAAGAGTGAGATGGAAACTGAAGAAGAAGAGAGAAATGGAAAAGGGGAGCGTAGCTGAAGCAGGAGAGAGAAGTTGAAGAAGGAGAGTCAAACGGAAGAAATATGGCAATGTAGAAGATGATTTATACCTCACAAGTTATGAGCGCACGGCGAGAGATCTGCAAGTACGAAGCTGTGTTTGGGAGTTGAAGTAACAGATGTGAGTAAGACGAATGCCAGCAACATAGAAAGAGGTGGGAGTTTTGTGCTTCGCCCAAGGGCTGAGAGAATGGAAGGAATCAGAGGATGAGGCGAGCAGTGTGGCGGTGTGTGTGCCGAGTTTGAAATGGAGGCTTATGGGAACTTAGCAGAGAAAGAGAGGAGCCGCATACGCCTGAGTCCTCCAGAGCGTGGAGTAGAAGCGGAGGTGGCAGAGGTGAGTTCAAGCAGAGCTGCGGAAGTGATGAATCGAAAGACAGCAAGAGGTTCGAGCATTGGTGTGCTGGAGATCTGAGTTGCAAATGTGAGAGGTTGAGAAGGGAGAGAGCAAGAGGTTGGAGAATTGGGCTCGAGGTTGGAGTTGCAAACGCGAGAGATCGAGAAAAAAAGAGAGAGCAGGGGGTTTGAGCATTCGTAGCTCGAAGCCGAGTTGCAAATGCGAGAAGTTGAGAGAAGAGAGAACAAGACGTGGGAGGCTTGGGCTCGAGGTTGGAGTTGCAACTGCGAAAGGTTGAGAGCAGAGATACTCGCTCAAGAGAAGTGAATCAAATGCGGACGATGACGAAAGGCGGGTAATCTCAAGGCCTTCTAGGAAGCAAGCCGGCGGGGAGTTGGGATTTCAACTGTGGGATGATGCGCCAGACAGTTTAAGACCCCCGATCACGAGATGGCGAGATGGGCACCGTCTAATGTCCTTCAGACGAATACCTCGAAGACCCGGCGGCGACGCAATCGTCCAAGAATTCAGGACGGGACAACTCAAGGTGAAGGGACGAATTGGTTCTCAAGCAAGGCGACGACACACCAATCTTGAATTCTGTGCTCGTGCGATCCTTATAAGAACCGGTCTATATGCAGAACATCCATCATCATTCATTGTCTCCAAAACACCAATCTATGCTGTGAGTGTCTCTCTGGGAACTGTTCTTGGGGCGATGGTATCGATGTGGCCAAAAAAACATTCTACTTTTGCCAACTGCGGAAGGTATCCATGACTGTAGTGAAGACCACGAGAAGAATACCTCCTCCGGGGCCGAGTCGGAGCACCTAATGCATGTGAGTAAGCACTAGCGCGCCGTGAAGAGCATGGAAGCGCACTCACCTTTGGCAAGAAACCCTTGTACAGAGCGCCAGCACCCTCCTCCCTGAGCACAGTGAAGACCGAGGACCATGCCCAGTTGTACTTGGGAGTTTGGCCGGGGACCCTAGGCGTGTTCTGGATACGACTCTTGACAACATCCATCGGGGTGTTCACCATGGTACCGACAGTGCCACCGATTGAGCCAGAGATGAGGTCATTGACCATTTGACCGTGCTTGCTGTCGGCCTTGGGCATCAGTTGCCGAACCTGGAAGATGCATCCAAAGTAACCAGCGTTCCACAGAATGTGCCGCCACATGGTGCTCTCAAGTCCCTGGTACATGGTCAAGAGGCCTTCGTTCCGGACGGTCTTGACGACACAATCAATCATGCCATTGTACTTTCCGGCGGAGGCCTTGTCCTGCAGGCGGATCTTGACAAGCTCGAACGGGACGACGACGAAAGACTCGGTGGCACCGGCGGTTGCGCCGGTCAGAACGGACAGAGATTGCGTCATCTGCGGCGCGCCGAACATCTTGCGGTAGACCTTGCCCCACTCGTCGTTGGCAGCAAACTTGGTGGCTCGCTTGGGAGCCTCCATGAGGATGGGGGCAGAGATGCCGCGGTAGAGTCGGGAGAACCTGGCATCTGGTGAGCTTGACATATCGCAGGGTGGCAGGGTGTCGGTGAAGCAGTACCCCTCGTTCCTGATAATCTTGCGGAAGCAGTCCAGCATGCCATTGTACGACTCGGCGCCAGTTCCCTTTCCAGTTTGCAGTTGGCTATGCTAATTAGCGCCCATGTCGTGGTTCGGTCGCGAGGGAAAGCGTACACTCGGGTCTTGACGACGTCCAGCGGGTACCTGAGCAGAGGGGAGTCAGTACCTAGGGGCTCGCGTGGCAGGGCGGTTCTCGGAACAACTTACATGACCAGAATCTGGTACGGACAGAGCTGTTAGCAAGGCGGGATGGACTCTGGCACGCGACAGCGCGGGTCATACCTCCGAGACGCCGGCAATTGCGCCTGGGCAGGCTGTTAGCGGGACAAGGACAGACATGACGCCATGGGCACGCACCTGCGGCGAACTGGTACTGGAAGGGAAGAGGCTTCTCCTGCGACATGATGGGCGGCTGGCTGAGGGTGAATTCGCGACGGACGGTGTTGACGAGAGCCGCAGGAGCGTATGGCGGAGGGAGGGGGATGAGGGAGGTGTCGTGCGACAGCGGAGGACAAGAGAGCGATGCCGGTGATGAAGACGGAGATATGGCCCTGACTCGGGACAAAGAGGGAAATTCTGTGGAGGTGGTTCCTACTGCGTCTGTGCTGCGAATACCGACTACGTACCGGCTGGCTATTTTTTTAGGAGGCGCTTGCTCCCCACACCTGCTAGTTCAGGTACGCGAGCGGCCCATGTCAACAGCGGCAGAGCTTGTTACCTGCGGATACAGCAAAACGAATGTACGGCGTCATGCTCCGTACCTTATTGATCTTGGCCGTTCTTCCAGTGGCTCACTTAGGGTAAGCCATGCACACAGATTCTTCATAAAGCAATGGCCCAAGGCAACCGCAGTTGCCTCCTAGACTTCCAGTGGTATTAGGCGTACCTACGAAGTATACTCGGTACGAATGGCCCAGCAGTCGCCGACTTCGCCCGGCCGCGGCTATCCAATGCCACCGGGCAGACAAGACTGCCGATTCGACGGGCGCAGTGCCATCTCGGAAGCGGGGCCCGTCGAGTCGACGCGGGGACGTTTGCAGGGCATCACGGGGCAGCCGCAGCATCGTCACGGCGACGCACTGTCCATGCCCTCCACGTGTGCATGTTCTTGTGTCTTTCGCTTCCCCGATGAGGGGATGGCATGGAGCCTGCAATCTGTTGTCATTCCCGCTACAGGCGCGTCCGGTCCGCGTCTGCCCCCCCGCGCCCTCGCTGGCAAATTACAGACGCTCCCCGGAGCCATGTGTCGAGCCCTGTGACCATGGACTCCAGCGGCACCGCATGCCCTATCTGCCCTACACTTCAGCACAGGTCGGCAGACGACCCCGCCATTGGCTCAGATGGCCCATCCAAAAAGGCTTCAGGCTTCCAGCCCGTGGCGCCGAGGTGATGACACATGGAGTACGGAGTACATGTCTTACCTGCACTCTGCGGCCCCGGGCGTCGTACTCCGTACCCCGCTACAAGCTCGCTGACGCGCATGCGCCGCATCGTTTCGTCAACATCCAACTGTGCCTAGGTACCTACTCGATGCAATCAAGCCCTGCGCATCAGCCCCAGAGTCTTGCGTCTGCCTCTTACGCCCTCGTCGGCCACTGCGCGTTGTCATGTAAAACCTATTCAAAACCGCCCGCTCGCGTATCCCTCCAAGCCCGTCGCCGTACCCCGTCGCACATGCCGAGTCGCATCCCATCGCACCCCGTCGCACCCACCTACGAGTACGCACCCATCGCTGCGCGTCGAGAGCCTCCATCGCTACCTACGAAGCCGCCGTGTGCTCTTCCCCAGCCTTGCGCACTCCAGCGCTACACATCGCACCTTTAAATACGCCGTGATCCGCCGAGACTCACAGCGAGGTGCCGTTTCAAGCGCTAGGGGAGTCGCCGCGCCTGCCCATGAGTCACTTGCTGTGGAAATATTACTGGGAAGACGATGTCGACAGGTTTCGACGTCTGCTGGTCGCGGCCGGTCCCAACACGCATGCCGCAGCCAAGAGCCCTGCAATAGGGGCCGTTGGAGGATATCTCGGTGGCAGTCCCAGCGGGATAGGGGCATCGCCGCGAACCGTCAACAAGTCGCGCAGAGCCTCGGGATTCACGCCAGGCTATGGAAAGCCGAGAGACGCCGGCCCTGGTATGGGCCGAAGCGAAGTCAACAGCCGCGATCACGCGGGCCTGACTATCCTATTGCGCGCTGCTGCGTCGACCGACCCCAACGCCCGAGAATTCGTCCAGGCCCTCATCGAGCATCCGTCTATCGATCTCTACGCCCAGGACCCGGAGAGTGGCTGGAATGCCCTCCATAGGTCTCTATATTCCGGAAATATTTCCGTGGCACGAATGCTCCTGGCCAAAGAGCGCCATGACTTGACGAGTCTTACGCTGTCCTCGGTCGGCAAGGTCGGCCGGCTTATAAAGACCAAGGACCACGAAGGAAATAGCCCCTTCGACGTCTATAACTCCACCATTGCCACGAGGACGCTGAGGAGGGGCCAGGAATCGGGACACTCAGACGACGAATCCGACAGCGGGTATAGTGAAGACGATGTCACCCACGTGTAAGTGTGCTCCAGCAAAACCTTGTTATACAACGCATTCTAACCAAATCGCAGCGCTGCCGGCGTTTCTCACTGCCTCGGGCACTCGGCTGAAGGCGACGAGCTCTACGTGTTTGGAAGCAACAAAAACCTGTCGCTCGGGGTTGGCGACGGTGATGACCGCCAGTTTCCGGAGCGTATTCTGCTCCAACGGCCTGACGAGCTCTTGCATCGCTTCCACGAGTCGTATCTTGCCGACCAGGGTGTAGAGTCGCCTCCCTCGCTGCCAGACCTAGACGGAATTCCCTCCCTGGTTCGCAACCGGCCGTTGATTATTCAGGACGTCGTCATGTCAAAACTCCACACGGCTGTTGTGACCAAGGACCCTGTGTCGAACCTGTACGTTTGTGGCGTTGGAAGGGGCGGAAGACTTGGCCTCGGCGACGAGAACACCCAATTCAAGTTTGTGCCAGTGGGAGGCCCTTTTACGGACCGCAAGGTACGGCAAGTCGCACTCGGGCAGAATCACTCTATGGCTGTGGCTGGGAACGGCGAACTTTGGACGTGGGGACTCAACTCCGACTCGCAGCTTGGCTTCGTTCTTCCACCTCCTACGAGATCTGATGAAGAGCCTATGAGCTTGACGCCGCGCCAAGTTTTTGGCTCCCTGAAAAAGGAGGTTGTCCAAGGAGTTGCTGCGTCTGCCATACACTCTGTCGTCCATACTGGCTCGTCCCTATACTGCTGGGGCCGAAATGTTGGCCAGCTCGCGCTTATGGACGCTGATTCCAGGTCGCTCGATGTCCAGCAGACACCTCGAAAGGTCGCAGCGTCTCTGCTATCGGCACCGATTGAAATGGTATCAGCCACCGACAAGGCGACAACTTGTCTGTTGTCGAACTTTACCGTCTGGGTTTTCACCAACTACGGATACAACCTCATCAAGTTCCCATTCCCTGACGTCTTCACCAATCACAGCCTAGCGGCAAGCTCCTTCTCGAACAGATACGATCCCGGACGGAGAGATATTCGTTACATCACCTCGGGCGGTGAAACCATTGCGGCTGTTACCGCTCGCGGTGACCTGTTTACGATGCAGTTGAACCACAAGGTCGATGTGAATCCACCAGCCGGCTCCACAACCAATCCAGTTAAGATCAAGGGTGCCGTTACACAGCCGCAATGCATCTGGGACTCGAGAAAGGATGGTGTCGCTTCAGTGAGCGTCGGCGAACATGGCTCTGTCATCATCGGTACCGAATCTGGGGCCATCTGGAAGAGAGTCAAACGGACCAAAGGTAAAACCGCCGCCTTCCCCGGAGCTCTTGATGTGAAGAAGAAGGATTTCAAGTTCGAGCGAGTCCCGTACATTACCGGCTGTGTCAATGTGCGCAGCTCTACTTTTGGCGCGTTCGCTGCAATCAGAAAAGACATTAGCGTAATGTCTGAGGAGATTAGCATCGCGAAGCCGTCGCTGTGGGAAGATGTGGACTCCCTCATGTGCCTTCGGGACTTTGTTGCGTCCGAACCGTCCCGCGATGTGAAGGCATCCCGCAAATCTTGGTACGCTGCCATTGCGAAGGAGAAGCCAGGCTCCGTACCGCATGAGATTATGCGATCCGCAAACATCGAAGAAGAGCTGCTACAGTGGTTACGAACCAATTCGTTTCAATATGCCAATGTCGATATGGAGATCAGGACCACCACGGCACCAGACATTCGGATACCAGTCCACGGCTGGCTCCTTGCCGGCCGAAGCTCCGTCCTACGCGAGACGCTCTCCGAGTCTCGCGGCCAGGGCACGGCTGCTCATTCCGACACTTTCCTCGTTGAAAGCATCGGTGGCAGGCGGGTTCTCACGCTGCCGAGCGTCGACATCTTCACCGTGCTAAACATCGTGGTGTATATTTACCAGGATGTAATCATTCCGGTTTGGAAATATACCCGTGAGGCACCATCGGATGCATACCGCTTTCGGCAAGTCAGGTCAGAGCTTATGAGGGTGGCGACGAAACTACACATGCCCAAACTCGAAGCAGCTGCCAGATTGCAGACTGGACTGGAACGATCCTTGGATGCCGATATGAAAGACGCCATATCCGATCCCGAATTCTTTGACGATGGCGACATCGTCGTTCAACTGGATGGCGCCGATATCACAGTGCACAGCCAGTTGATGTGCCGGCGATGCCCTTTTTTCGAGGGCATGTTTTGCGGGCGATCCCAAGGACAATGGTTAGCCAATCGTCGCAACGAATCATCTGCGGCAGAGCAAGTTCGGATTGATCTCAAGCACATAAGTCCGGAGGCTTTCCACTACGTCCTGGAGTATATATACGCGGACGTTGGTGAGGAGATGTTCAATGAAGTGGCAATGCCGAATATTGACGACTTCTCGGAGCTCGTCCTGGATGTCATGGGCGTCGCCAACGAGTTGATGCTGGATCGTCTGTCGCAGGTCTGCCAGTTTCTGATTGGCAAGTTTGTGACAACACGAAACATTGCCAACCTTCTCAACGAAATCAGCCCATGCTCGGTGACTGAGTTCAAGGATGTTGGATTGGAGTACATTTGCCTGCAGCTGGAGTGCATGCTGGAAAATCATCTGCTCGATGGTCTTGACGACGATCTACTGGAGGAATTGGACGACGTTGTCCGTGACAACCAGCTGGCCAGATTCCCGTTTGCGCGAAGCGGCAGGGCCGAGCTACTGCTGCATGAAAAATATCCAGACCTGGTGACGGATATTGAGGAAGAACGGCGACGCCGTGTGAAGCAGATGGCCTTTAAAGTGGCTCAAAGGGAAGATGAGAGGAAGCTGTCCTCGTCATTCAAAGCACGCGTTGGAAGCCTAGATGAGTCCGTGACAGGGACGCAGACACCGGACAGGTCTCGTCGAAGGTCGAGGGCCGGTCGCAACGAGCCTTTTAGCCCAAACCTCCGTCCAAAGGAGTCCCACGGAGATATGATCTTCAACATGGACGTGGAGGATGCTTCGAGGATCAGCAGCCCTATGTCACCAGACTTGGGTACGCCTGTGACCCGTCAAGACATCGACATTGAAAACATGCCGCAGCTGCCGGAGGCATGGCGAAGCGGCAAGGGCAAGTCTGCTGCAGACTCTGGGAAGCCCTCGCCATCAAGCCTCTCTCCGGCTCAGTTTCCTGCTCCAGGTCTTGAGAAGCCCGGCGACATAGCCCCCTTGCGACTGGGTACTCCAGCGAGGAAGGCCGGTGGCCCTTGGGCATCTGCCGTCTTGCCAACCTCCAGGCTGGATCTGAAGGGCATCATGTCGGAAACAACGTCCAAGTCTGCCTTGACTGCCGGCTTAGCTGCGCAGGACATCAAGAGTACAGTACCGAGCAAGCCACAAGCAAAAATGTCCCAAAGAGAGCGCAAGAGGCAGCTTCAACTGCAAGCGGGGGCGGAAGCAGCTGCAGATGACGACAAGCCCAAACAAGTTCCGTGGGACAAAGGGTCGTTGGGAAGTCTACCACCACCGTGGAAGGCAGCTTCACCAGTTCCAAAGATGTCGCTGAAGGAGGCCATGTCGTCGGAGACGGCACTCCGAGGACCAGCGCCAGTCAAGACAAAGCCGCTCGTGGCTTCAGAAGCTGAACCGCATTTGAGTCAGAGACGGACAGCGTCGCCCGACACCAGATTCCCCGGGCAAGGACGCATGGGAAGCTCCCCAGCGGTGCCAACGGCGTCATCTAGTCAACCCCAGACGAAGCCCCTTGTGCCCCATTCCAAGTCCTATATTTCGCCGGCACGAAAGGCAGAAACGCCGCTTGGGGCTAGCATGGCAGACATCATCGGGCAGCAAAAACGTGAGCAAGAGCTGGTCAAAGAGGCCGTAGCCAAGAGATCACTACAGGAGATCCAGCAGGAGCAGGCCTTCCAGGAGTGGTGGGACCAAGAGAGCCGACGCGCGCAAGACGAAGAGGCTCGGAGGCAAGCTAGGGGTCAGGATAAGGGCCCATCGGGCAACAGACGTGGCCGCAAAGGACGAGGAGGCAAGGTGAAGGGTGCTGAGCCCCCAGGTGGTGGCGAGCAAGCAGCTGGGGGCTCGAAAGGGACAGGTGATGCGGCTTCATGGCGAGGCAAAGGCGTCAAAGGAAAAGGCAACAAAGTCTGATGTAGTTCCCTTTCACGTTAGCTGTCGTTCACAGAATTGGGCGGTCTATTACCGAAGCAAAGGGAGTCGGAGTTTTATGCGAGAACGTCTAGGTTCAACGTTGGGCTAGGGCGACCAGCGCGGTGAACGGTCCCGCGTTTGCTAAACTATACTACAATCTAATCCATAAATTATTAGCTCCGGACTTTAGCACAGAGAAACTCGGGGCTATTGGAGGAATTGGTCGAAATATAAGTAACAAGCGGGAACAACGCCGGAGCGTTGGCAGGCACTAGAAACAAGCGTATTCTAGGTGCCTAGAGTCACCGAAAAGGCGATGATATCTGGGAGGATGACTTGCCTAGGAATAACGAACTATTATGCTTTTGTACCCAAGGCCGTTTCAAGACCGGGTGGAAATGGAAGGAGGAGTTTATTACGCTAGCTGCCTAGCTACTAAGAGCTCTAGAACTTCTACCCTAAACTAATACAAGGAAAACCCTTGTTGGGAAGAAAACCTATATCCGAAAACTTCAAACAGTGTCGGGCCGAGGTCGACCTGGGAGCGGTTCATTGCGTTTAGCATCCTCTCATGCTGTTATGCATCCACGGCGAGATTAGGCGAGATGGAAAGGAACTCGAACGGTGTGTCTAGCGGCCTCGGCTGCGCATGATGAATGTCCTTGGTTGGGATCAATATCGGTGCATAACAAATGTACAGAGTTTAGCATCATGTATGTTGTTAAGCATCCAGGTAGAGAATTCGAGTCGACCTCTCTACTATCTAAAGCTGCTTTGAATACCCAACTCCAACCAAAGGCACGCACAACTCTTACCTTGCTTTACTTATCAACAAGAGCAGACACCCTCGCATATCCGCCTCTTCCTACTCTTCCTATCGCACCAAATTTTATCACCGTCGCCAACAGACTTACTTTGACAAGATGAAGTACGCTCCTTTTGTTCTTGCCATCCTGACCGGCTCGGCTCTTGCCGGCCCGCTCGACCAGCGACAATCCGAAAAGCGGACGGACAAGACGGAGACGACGAAAGGGCCGGAGTTACCGCAGCAGACCGAGGCCGATAGGTGCGTCAACTCAACGGCCGGCGCCAAGACATCCACGGATTAAGTAGCGACGCCGCTCTCACTCGACATGGACGTTTGCAGAGGGAAATGATGAGAGGGAAATGATGGACAAAAGGAACGGGCGGGCGCGTTGAGAGGAAAGCAGACAATAGCAGGTGGGAACGCTTCAATTCTTACGAAGGTTGGGCCCAAGAGAAAATAGACTGCCCTGCCCCTGGACTACCTACGAATTCGTCCTCTGCGTGTGTTTGTATGTGTGTGATGTAGGGGGAAGGTTGTGTGTGCGTTTGAGGGCATGTGGAAGAGGGCTGTGGAAGTGGCTTGTGTGTGTGTGTGTGTATGATGTAGGAAGCATGTTGCGACGCGGCAGGCGGCTTTGAGTCTTGTGACCTGACTACCTGGGTAGCTGTGTGGAATCGAGGGTCGTTGGAAGAGGGCTATAGAAGCGGCTCGTGTGTGCATGTGTGTGATGTATGAAGATTGCGAGGCCGGCCGCCCGGGCGGCGGAGCAACTCAATCGAAGGATAGCAGCAGTTCCCGAGATCCGCTCAGCGACCGAGTCGCACGGCAGGGTCCATGGCAAACCACAAGCCGATGGCTGTCCACTCGGCCCGTCAAGCGCAACGCAAAGACGCTGTCCTTTACGCCGCTCGTACCCGACATCACCAGGCGGGTGCTGGGGCTGGCCGCTGGACGACGAAGCCGTCGAAATCGCGCGCCGGAACCTGGATCCGGAGGCTGGAGATGCCCGCGGCCTCCTAGCCGAGATCCATGATATGGTGTACGGGTTGCTCGGGCCCCGTCCGTATCTAAACTCGCTGAGCTGTCAAGCAACCCAGGAGCTATGCCTCCAGCTCAGCGTGCCGAAGCGTCCCTTTGGGGGGATGGCCTACCGGCATCTGTTGATCTTCTGGCGTGGATTCGCCACTTGGGGATTTGTCGGCACCGCAAACTACCTCTTTGGTCCCCAGAACCCCATGGCGGAGCAGCCAGAGCTGGAAGATGCGTTTTGGGCGTTCGATCATGGGGTCGGCGGCTTCATCGTTGGTGTGCTGCCAAGCCTGACGCGGACGCGAGGCCCTGGTTGCCTGAGCATGGGGACTCTGAATGACAAGTGCGCAACCTTGCTAGCCGTGTTCAGGGAGAGCCTCCGAATCGGCTCAGAAAACCTTTCCGACCGGCTCAGCAAGGAAGACGCGTCGCTGGCCGACAGGTACCTGCACAAGAAAGGGTCAGTCATACAGGTTCGCGGCCGGGGCGTGATACACACTGACAAGTTGATCTGGGGCGACGACGTGGACGACTTCAACCCCCAGCGGTTTCTCACTTCAAAGGCAAGTTCTGGCAGCATCCATACGGCGGCATTTCGTGGGTTTGGCGGTGGCAAGACACTATGCCCTGGACGGCACTTTGCTACAAACGAGATTCTGCTGTTGCTGCTTTGATTGTTGACGCGTTCGACCTGTCCTCTCCAGACGGGGCCCCAATCCGCGTGCCGCCCAGAAGGAGTGTGTAGCTCATGCGGTCCACGTGCTGGAGCCAAAGCCCCGGGATTATCCAAAAGTGGTCTTGAAGCCTAGGGAGGAGGCCAAGGCGTTGAGGGGGCTGACGATGGTGGTGCAGTGCACCAAGAATGCACAGAGGCCGAAGACACCGCTGTGGGAGTTGTCAGTACGCACGTGACAACCCTCGCTGTCAACAGTGGTTCAGTGCTCCGCGTTGTACGGAAGGAACGGTGGGTTGTCGTGAGGCAGGTCCAACCTCACTGCATCACGGCGCCAGGCATCCACGCCGTGTCTCGTCATGACTGCCTTGATTCACGCATGCGAACAATAGACTGGGGGAAACTCTACGTTCCCGGTTTCAGTGATTCGATCCAGGCCTACCAACCTGCACACCGACTATCGGCGCCCCGACGCTTTAATCTCAACTCCGCGTTCGCTGTCGAAGGAAGCGGCACAGCGGCTCTGGTTCCCACGTCGGAAGAGACCCGAGCTTGACGATATTGCTGTTTCTGCGCGCTCCTCGCGATGACAAGGCCAGCAGGGCCGCCACACTGGCTTTGGGCCTTATGCGCACTGTGCCTCTTTGCCACGGCCGTCGAGCCATTCTCATGGGGAGGCGATCGCGGAGCTCGAGGTAAGCCTGAGCAGCTCCTCCCGAGTGAACTGACAGCTAACAGAGTCAGACTCCATGGCCTCCAAGCAGCCTAAAATCAACTACCGCGACCCTCCATCGCCTCTGCGATTCCACGGTAGGGCTTCCGACATGTACGTGGTTGCGCTGAGTGAGCTTCAGGAGCTCGAGTCCGAGCCGCTGTGCCATCGCATCGCGGCGCGCCTGCTGGTCAACAACTGCCAGCTCCTGGATGGGCAGGACGAGGCGACAGTCTTGACCGACAGCGGACGGGCTACCAGGGATTTCGTGGACTCCTTTGCGGCGAGCTTGGCCATTTGCGACTTGGAGCGAGGGAGCTTCGTCATCCCGTTCTCTTGCTCCAAGTTTCGCGAGGCCGTGCTCGCTGGAATGCCTGTGCCGTCCAAGCCGCTTCTCCATGTGTCGCCACCGGAGATTGACAACTGCCTCCAAGGCCTGGCCCAGTCGGATTCAGCCTGGAACACCTGGGTGAGCTACAGACACAAGGCCCTGCGGTTCTGTGAAGCAGCTCGAGCCGACAATGAAAAAGGTCGGCTCTGTTTCTCCTATGCTCAAACGTACCGTTGGCTGATCAGAACCAGACCAAAACATTCACTTGTACGAGAGAATCACCAAGATCCTAGCCAGGCTCACAACGCAGGTCGAAGCGGAACTCGAAACGCGATTCGAATCGCTCGACAAGATGTTTCGAGACACCAGCGCCAACTTGGAGAGCATCACTCCACAGGTGGATGAATTGAGGACTGGGCTGTTTCAGGTCGAGAGAATCATCTCCGAGGTCGTCTCCAGAGGAGCAGAGGTATTCACTCACCAACAACGTGATGATTCGAGGCTGACAGCATGCAGGAAGCCGCAGCAACTGTCAGAGACGGCCTTGACGACGCAAAGAGCCTGCAGCAGCTGCTCACGGTGCTCCTGGCGACTGTGTTGGACAACGGTAATAAGATTGCTCGTTCACATGAATCTGCATTGCAGGTCGTCTCCAAGCAAGCTGGTGACGAGTTTGGTGCAGTCATGGCGACTCTTGGGGCTGCCATCATTAGCTCAGCGTCGCTGCAGCGAGAACTGGTTTGTCTCCCATCGTCCTCACACTGACTGTGCTAACATTAAAAGGTTGAGTCGCAGTCTCGAGCAGCCAACATTGCTCACAGACAAGAGAGAATCGAGGCAGTATGTTTCACCTCTCCCGCTACGAGACAAGATGCTAATCAGACCAGGGCATGGACAGACTCACAGAACTCGCCGACGCTTTAACGCTAAAGCATCAGGGCCATCAAGAGCGCCTGTATCACGCACAACTGACAGCTGAGCAAGTCCTCGATACCCTCGGCTCGGTTTCAGCGTCCGCCGGAATGTTTAAAAACTCGCTCCTCTCGGGACTCGGCTTCTCCAGACTGTGGCCATACATATTCTGCCCAGCAACGTCCCTCATAATAGGGTCATACGGTCTTCCCCCTTCTGCCACGAGGAACATTCTGCTTCTCGGCTTAGGTTGGTATTCGAGATCCTTCTCCTGGCAGCATACTGACGGAGCGCAGGCGAAGCCGCTGGATTCATCGTTTCGGTGGTGAACCAGTACAGTATCGAAGACTTTGAGAAGTCTACGGCTCCCACGGACGAAGGCATCTCAGTTAACTCGACGGACATAGGCGAATCGTTTTACGCGTCCGACGCGTTTATGAACGACGACATTCTGCGGCGACGAAAATCCAACGACGTATATTAGCCGCGCGACAGTATATTTAACAACGGATGTTCTTTACGGGTTTAAAATGGGCAATGACACTGGGATCTGGGTTCGGCGTTCCTTATTTAATCGAACGGGCGGCTCGCAATGTGGCATGGGCGGCACAATAGTCAGCTTGGGAACTGGGACACGGAGAGCCAACAGCGCGAATCTATCACAGCGACTTGCTAGTACGGGAGAATCTTCAAGGCGCATCAACATGAATAAGACACATATTAATCATTCGCCGCATCACATGTGGTCGACAGTGTTGAGTCGGAGGAACTAATAACGTAAACGGCGAGCATCGACATGATGACGCAGCACACCAATGAAGCACCAGCACTACCAAACGACCACCACAAACTGTCAACTCGAGTCTTCCATCGCATATCACGATGGTCTGTTTGAGGGAGGACCCGAGGGAGGGCTGGCACTACGTGAAGACGCAGTCTGTGGGAGGCAAGGGGAAGGCGCCGTAGAGGATTGTTGCATTCAAACAGTAGCTCTATATCATGTGGCGGTACCAGATGTGAATAATGATGAACCACCCATGGCGGGTGTCTTGCAGCAACAGCAGCTCGCAGTCCCAAGAATACATTTGATGGTCCCATACCTCCACGCATCGTTGCGCCAATCAAAGCAAGCGCCTTAATGTCAGACACCAATCATCCATACACTACTCGGCATCATTGCCCGTTCACGCCTCTGCATCCAAAAACCGCCTGCGCAGCTCGATCCGGTCCAAGCCATGCTTTGCCACCAGGCGATCAAACTCCTTCTTCGCCCTCCTCCGCTGCTTGGGCTCGACAGATTCCCCCTCTGCTTGTATCGAGTCCACCAGGCGGAGGCTCTTGTCGTCCCGGTCGGTCCAGACGCCCTCGTGATGCGTGGGCACGCCGTCGCCGTCCTCGAGGCTTTGCATGACCAGCGCAGCGAGGCCGCCCGGCGTCATTGTCGTGCGCTTCAGGGCTTCGACGACGATTCGGTGCGGGTACCCGAGGGACTCGTAGTATTCAACCACCTCGCGTATTTGCCGCTGGTTGTCATCTCTCTCGCCGGAGGTCTGCTCACGCGCCGGCTGCGGCTCTTGTTGCTGCCGAGGCCTTTCCACGGGTCTCGCAAGGCCTCGATTCGCCGAGGACCTGAAAGACACCGGCAGAGATCGCCTTGGAGGCTGGGTCTTCGCCTGTGTTGAGGCCGAGGCGTCGGCATTCCCAGTGCCTCGGGGACGAGACATCTCTGTTTCCCGTATTCCGTCGGCCTCGGTGCGCCGCCTCTCCAGGTTCAGGGGAATTGGACGCGCGTCCAGCTCTTCGGACCGCAGCTGCTGGGACGGCGACACGTCAAAGGAGCTCTGTTGCGTTTCCAGCCTCGCGGGCGGCTGAACCTGGTTTTCAAAGACAATCCCCCCGGCCTCCGCTTCATGCTTGCCTCTCCGTTGTGGCCCAGACAGCGGCGGCAACCGTTGTGACGCGTCTGTGCTCTGCGATCGCCCCAGGCGCAGCATGTTTCGTTGGACGCTTGGCGAGTGCGTTGGGGACACGGGCAGACGGACCTGGTAGCCGATTTTCTCATCCAAAGTCGAAGGGATTTCGGCATCTCGACTGAGGCGTCTTCGCTTGGCACGACCGGATGAGGGCAGCTGCTGGATGTCTCGTGACCGCTTCTTCCCGATGCTCTGGGCCGGCGGCGAAGAAGGGACATGAGCCTCCGGTGAGGAAGCTCGTTGGTGTCCCTCCCCCGGCGCCTCATCATCCTCTTCCTCGTCTCGGCCAAAACTGTGCATGGCCTCGACAAACTCGACAAGGTTGGCCTCGTAGCACTGTCGCAAGGCAGCGGACACTTGGTCGTCTTGGTCCCAATCGTAGCCCAAATCCTCTGCAGCCATAATCCAGTTCACCTCATCGACAGGGACCTTTTGGGCGTCGACTGCCTGGTTCAATTCCCAGAGGCCAAAGGTTATCCCTCCAACATGATGTTCCACCTCAATTTCCGCGCCGGTAGCTTCCACGAATTCGTTGAGATCGCTGTAGAATTGTTGCATCATGGCAACGGAGCCATCGTCTTCCTGCATCTCCGGAACGGGCGACGAAGGGTCCGGCTGCCCAGATGCAGCATCCTGTTCCGTCTCTGGGACGGGCGACGAAGGGTCCGGCTGCTCAGACTCAGCATCCTGTTCTGGCTGCGGAACGCGCGACAAAGGTTCCGGATGTTCAGTGGCATCTTTCTGCTTGACCGGGGACCGAGCTTTCGTGGCTGCCGCCCGGACGGCCGGGGCAAAAGGCGAAGCAGATGCCTCGGCCCCGCGAGCTCTCATCGGCGTGTCCACGGGCTGGTTGGCAACACCGTCATCTGCATTCTGCATGGCTTCCTCGACTTCTGCAGGTAATTCCTCGCTCGCCAGCTGTTCAAGGTAATGCTGGCCCCTGCTCATCAAGCCCTTCACGAACCTGTTCCTCCATGACTGCCAAGTATGTCGAGGATTCTAGACGAGTCAGTCATGCACGGCACCATGAGGACATCTCTGCAACCTACTATCGACTCAAAATCCTGGTACACCTTGTTCCCGGTGAAGTACCTGCCCTGGGAGAGCACCCACTTCACCAGGACCACGTCATCTGTATGTGTAAACGGCGTTCTTGTGCCTTTTATGGGCCGGCTTGACCCGACCTGCCTGGGGACGCCCGGCGCTGGCCCGATTCGATAGTGGTCCTTTAATTGGATGATGCCATGCTCGACCGATTCGGTGACAAACTTCCACGAGCATGAGCCAGCAGGGGCGTCCTTTCTCGCATGGTCTGCGATGAGGATATCTGCTTGCTTCTCCAAAGCCACGACCACCCCGCCATTGTTCTCGACGAGGTTAGCACGGCATGGCGTCTGCGAGCATGCGAGCATAACCCACCCTGATGTAGCCAAGGATCGCGTCCCTCGTAGGGACGCGCTGAGCCACCCAAAAGGACAAATCCTTGAAGATGTTGCCCCCCTGCGCACTGGCGACGCCGTTGTACGTCACGCCAGAGGCCATGTTGTGGATTAATCGTACTGGGATGGCCGGCTGTTGGTGAGAATCCGCGTGAAGGGTATCGGTCGCGTCAAGGCTTCTGGCGTGGTACGGTTTGCGACAGCCAGCGGGCAATTTACTGGAGCGTCATGAACGGCTCTCGGGCGGCGTCCACCATCGTTCGAACCGGGGCGAATTTCTTGTTATATCGAGCTCCTCTCGCGGCGTCTGGTGTCCTCACCGGACGGTGACGCGTGATGTGATGGGTTTGCTGGATCACGTGGCCCGCCTGACATCCCGGGCCGCGTAAAATGGGGCTCCAGCTGGCGCAGTCTGGTGCTGGATACAAGCATATTCAGGGTCAGCCCGAAGCCGCTGGATAGCCTCCTGTCAGCCACCGCAGCCCAGCGGCCGTGTCATTCTCCAGCTGCGCTTCGAGCCTCCACGTGCCGGCTACGTATGTCCTTGATTCACCTCGGTTTGCGATGATATGTTTTTGGCTCGTGGACGGCCTCGGCTGATACGCCTTCGTCTTTCAGGCGCCAGCTCATTCTCGGAGCGTTTCCTCCCGTTTATAGCTCCCGTGACGGACAACGCAGCTACCATGACGCCGTTCAAGTGGGCGGTCGTCTTCGTACTGACGCTTTCTTTTATGGTGTTTGTCACTTTTTTTGGTAGACTACCGGCGTTCAGGTGAGTCGGGACCAAACCCTGGCAGTGCGAGATTTGTGAGAGCATACTGACGCGTGTCCAGACGGACCCCTATTGCCGGCTTGCATAGGCTGATATGGATACACACGCCCAACGCGGCGCTGGCCCTGGACCATAGGCTCACCGCGGGCAAGCTGTCGAGGTCGCTGTCCAGGTTTGGAAAGTACATTGTGCATGACAGGCATCCCACAGTAGTGGTACGTCAAGCTGGCAGGCCCCCTTCCATGCAGCGTCGGAGCTCTTACTCAAGCCGTCAGGTCTTCTTCCTCGCCATCCTCGTGGTTGCTGAATACATGTACCTGCCCGAAGCCTGGCCCCAACTCGGCTGGTTCACCAGACTCACCGCCGCCATCGCCGTCATGATGCCGTACCTCTTCCTCTACCTCGCCTGCGTCAGCGACCCGGGCTACATCACGCCCGAGAACCACGCATACCACATGTCGCTTTACCCCTACGACCACGCCCTCTTCCACCCGGGCAATGAGTGCCGCAGTTGCCGCCTCCTCAAACCCGCGAGATCCAAGCACTGCAGCATCTGCAAGCGCTGCATCGCCAAGGCGGACCACCACTGCGTCTTCATCAACTCTTGCGTTGGCTACGGGAACCACCACTGGTTTCTGCTGCTGCTCTTCTCTACAGCAGTGTTGACGACCTACGGCGGGCTGCTGGGCGTGTCGCTCCTGTCGTCGATGATGACGCAACGCCACCCGGACTGGTCCCTGTGGAAGCCAAGGGGCATGACCTTGAACAGATACATGGCGGTCTGGGGCTTGGCCGTCCAACAGAACATCCGCATGGGTGCCACGACACTCCTCTCGCTACTGACCACACCGCTCGTCTGGGGCCTCCTCACCTATACCCTCTACCTCGTCTACGCCGGCACCACCACCAACGAGTCCCTCAAGTGGTCCATCTACAAGGAAGACGTGAACGACGGCTACGCGTTCCAGCGCCAGCTGTCTTCGAGCAGGCAAAAGAACCCGCGCACCGAGCCCCCCTGCCGGAGATGGCCCGTCGAGCCGGAGCACGCACTCGTGGCCACCTCCGACGGGAAGCCCCCGGCGGACAATGCGCGCCTCGCAGGGCACGGCGAATGGGAGCGTGTTTGGAGCTTGAAGCACGTCGAGAATCTGTACGACTTGGGCTTTTGGGATAACCTCGTCGATGCGTTTGTCCCAGACTACACATTCGGACGACCCGCCATCTGAACGGAAACGGCGCACGAGAGAGCCAGCTCGGCGGTCGGGTTTCCCTCCGGAGGTGATGCATGAATACGCACTCCCACATGTACAATACTGCCATATCACTGTAGAATAGATGGCAAAGACATTCACAGAGAGTGCAACGATTGGTTGACATCATCTCTTCATCGCGTCTCATCAACGTCGCTCATGTTCGTCGTATCCACACGCGTCTAGGTCTTGCGTAGACATGCCAAGACTGTACCCAGTTCATCCGCCGCCGTGGTAGAGACTCCACCCTGTGACTACCCTCATCTAGAACGCATTGACGCATTAATCTACCGTCTACTGTATCCATCACAAGATGGTGCCGAACCTGTGTCAATGTCAGCATGTGTCACTCACGGGGCATGTCATTGACGCTCACCCAAAGGTCTGCTTGATGCTCTTTATGTAGTATTCCAGCCAGTTCCGCTTCGTGACCTCTTCCTGGCCGGCGGGAACACCATCCCAAGTCACGCGCATGACGGTGACGTGGTCCACGTCGTTTTGGTCAAACTCAATCTGGAGCTTCGAGTAGTGACCGGCGGGCCACTGGCTCAGCCGCCAGCTATGCACAATCTTCTTGGGGGACTCGAGCTCCAGATATTCGCCAGACACGTTGCCGCCAAAGAGCTCAAACTTGCCGCCCTTCTTGGCCCCCTCAAACACCTTGGGGGGAGAGCGGGTGAAGGCGGCCAGCCGCGAAGGGTCGGTAAATGTCTGGTACATTTCCTCCGCGGTGGTCCGGAACTCCTCGTTGTCAGTCACCGTGACGGTGTTGACAATGCCGCTGGTGCTGGTCGGGGCGCTGGGCTGTGAGGGTTTGGGGGTCGAGCTCTGAGGGTGGAGCTTGGGGGTGGTGAATCCGCTGGACGGGCTGGAGCCGGCGGCGTGCTGGATGTCCTTTCCGTGCTCGGCAATCAAGGCCGGGGCGAGCCGTTGAAACTCCTTCCGCAGCTGCGGCACCAGCTTCGACCGCACGACGTCCTTTACAGGCTGCTTTTCCTTGGACTCGGAGAAGATGTCTACGTCAAACTGCGGCCAGTCAGCGGCCCTCCTAGTAGAAGGGAATAGGTGCCCTGTGGGACAACATACCACGTACTCATCCTCGTCGGTGTCGTGTGCGATTTCAGGCACGGTTATGGTTCCAGACACCTCATCCGCATCTGGGGCCGATCCTGTGGCGGCAGTCAGCCCCAGCTGCGCAGGCCATACGTCGCAGCGTCCTTACCGGTATACTCCAGGACCAGCTTCACGTCAAAGATGGTAATCACCTTGCCCTTGCGCTGGCTGACGTCGACGTCGCCATCCATGCTCTGGACCTTGCTGATTCTGACCTCTACGTCGCCATCCTTGGCATCAACCTTGGCCAGGTTCTCCTCGAACCACTGCCTGGCCCACTTCGAAACGTCCTTGTTCACCCAATGCCAGTTGTTGGGATTGTGTAGCACCATGGTGACGACCGAGGCTCAGAGCCTGTGGTGGGGGGGAGGTCCTGGCGAGTGCCAAACGTTAGCATGTGCAAACCGGGATCCAATGCATGCGCAATGCAATGCCATTTGCAGTCTGCAGAGTCAGAGATGGTCTTGGACCAAGCAATTTGGTCATCAATGAAGGGAGTACAAGTCACTCTATGACTGGTGCCAGCTGGTGTCTCATCATGGAAGAGACTGCAAAGACAATAATTGCGCGAGAGAGTCGAGGGCATACTCACAATTCTACTGGTACGAGATGCTTCCGTATTGCTGGGCAAGCGAGGGCAGCACGGAGCAGCGAGAGTGGTGGAATGATGGGGAGAGGAGGCGATTGTGGTGTTGAAAACGAGAGGGTGAGCTGGAAAGCTCAGAATCCTCTAGAATTTCGCACGAGCCTCGGGTCCCCACCAGAAGCGAAAAGCGGAGCGGGCTCATTTCGCACCCGCCTCACAAATTGCAGCCAGCCACCTCAGCCTTGCATCTCCAACACAGTTTGCTACCAAGGCAACGTTTAGATTTGTCAATTGAATCTGCGTCCGCTGGAATTATAGCGGCCGAGATCGGTGTGAATATGCAACCGGTGCTTACGAGTCCTCCTGAGCCGTGCTCTAGCCATGCTGTGGAACGACAATTCGAAATCGAGAGCGAACGAACAAAGGTTGCTGCTGCTACACTTGAATGAACGATGGCGTCGCTCTCTACGTATCCGAACTCGGGACCGCTGAACAAGCGTTCTGTTGCTTGGCTCGATATTCGCTCCGACGCCGACGGGTGTGCGACAGCGGGCTCGTCGTCCACCCATGACTGTCGCTCCTGTTCTCCTTGGGCCTGTGGCGCAGGACTGCGTCGCAAGGGACTCCATTTCTGGACTCTTCAGCCCAGGCCCAAGGGGCATGGCAGTCATGACGAGAGGCCATGGCGAACAACGCCCTTGGAAGCCAAGGTAATAAAGACAGACGGTGTCATCAGCGGCCATCTGGCAACCATGGAGCCGAAAGACGGAAGCCACGAGAGTTCTATTTTCAGGACAATCCACAGGGGACGTGTTTGTTCCCCCTCGACTTCAGTCTCGTCCTTTGGCATCGAGTCAGGTCATTGGAGCGAGGGCCGTTTAATGAGAGTCCTGGATACGCCACTCGATGCGGACGTGAGGCATGGTCAGCAGTGGCAAGCGGATGTGCACAAGTCGCGTCTTCGGTCCAATCTGCCAGGCGATTCGACTGCCAGCGCCGCGTTCTATATATACCAACCACGACGTGTATGCATGAGCATGGGTCGAGGCTCCTGCTCGCGCTCGGGTTGAGGGTGTTCGAGGAGATGAGGTCCCTTTGTTTTCGCTCTGCCCGAGTCAGGCATCAGCACCGCGACATGACGGCCGGCCGTCCGCGAGACAAAAATAGAACACGTCCGGGGGGGCGAGCACCCGGGCCGTTCCAGGTTGGCCGGGCGGGCGCCGGGTTGGATATCGCTCATGCGAGCCGCATCCAACCACGTGGCGCCAACGGCCTGGTGCTGGGTGCACCGGGTTTCTCACAGTCTGGTCGGCTAGTGAAGCTTCCGGGATGCAACTCGGCCGTGAGGGGCTGGCGGATCCATCTCTTCGCAGTCCGGCAGATCGATGGCACGCGTCACGGCAGCAGAATCACCGGCAGTCGGGCTGCCGTTCCTCGCCGTCGTTTCTTGGTGTCCTTGACCTGGGACCGAGAGCATTCTTCGGCTTGCTGTGGAAGACCCAATGTTGTCTGGAGGAGACGCTATTAAGCGCCGGCAGCCATCTCCTCACATGCATCACCAGCTCGTGGCCAATCACGGCGCGGGACCACGGACCACTCAGTCCAAGAATAGATTGGCCACCGCCCAGGAACCCGATGCACCAACGGGACGAGTGACGAGTCTCCTCTATCCGTTCACCATCCACCATCGGGATGGGTTGGTAGTTCGCGCACGAAGTGGCCAAGCGAGTAAGGGCTATAGCCGGCCTTGTAGGAGATCTAGGAAGAAAGAAAACCCGCAAAGGTGACCCCGTCTATGTGAAGCAACGTCCATCTCAGTTGACAGACATCTTGATGCCACCGCCCTATTCGGACGTCCCTGCAAATCAGCCCATCCCTCTGCAATGCTTCGCTACACACAGGTACGGAGCGAGCCTGTACACCGTGCTCTCCAGGTATCCGCCGTCACATTGCCTTGAACGGCCCGTCGTGCCATCCCAGTGCCGCGTGCCAACCATGCACATCCATCCTACAAGCCGCGAGTGGGAGAATACACATCCAGACTAGAGGGCCATCACAGCCTGCACTTGTTTGGTATCTCCATTGTCATGTTCCAGACACCACACCCTCTAATACTCCGTGCATGGCTGCGATTTGCGATTTGCCTCAAGGGGCCTAGTGCGGTACCCGACTGCAAGGCAGGGCCATCATCCATGCAGGTCTGACTGAGGTGCCTCCAAGCACACGCCTCCATCCGCATCCCTGTAACCTGCCCCTCGACATCCTCGCTCGCTGCGGCCGTCACATCACATCGACCATCTGGCGGTCCCCTCATCTCATCCCGCGACTGCTCGTCCCGACCATTGTGCTCCTCTCGGCTCCGTCGATAGCGCAGCCCAGTGACCGGCTTGCCTGCCAACGCTCTTCCGCCCCCAACCCCAACCTCTCACATCGTCCATCAAGCGACCCGTCGTCTGCCGCATATAGATGGACTGGTGACCGGGACGGTCCCGGACAGCTTGCATCCTGCAACGGCCCTTGGCTCGGCCCAGCGTGGGGCAGACGGCAGACGACGACTCATCCAATCTCTCTACTCGCCTGCGTCCTCATCCACCCGCCATCTCACTCTCCGCGCCTTCTCGTCCGCCCTCTCGGCCCGTCGAGCTGCGCATAGGCACCTGGCGAAACAAACGCACCTCTGGAGAGGGCCGCGAGGCGCCACAGCCTCGAAATAGAATGGACTCTCCCCGTGACCAGGCGCGCCTCCGTCAGGGCCTCAATCCGCTCGCGACGACCGCGCTGGGACCCTACAACGCACAACTACATACGCCCATGTCCGCCGTGTCCATGGCCTCTTCGCACATCCATTCGGCGCACACTCCCGGGAGCGCGATACAGCCTTACAACCCCCAGGAATGGGTGTCGTCGTCGCCTGCGCCAGCCCCAGCGCCGCCCGAACGGCCGCGACAGTTCCAGGCCGAGGCTCCAGGTAGTGGCACATCTACCGTCTTCATGTTGAATGTGTACTGACTGGCCCCAAAGGATCGGCACTCCCCCCTCCTCCATATAGCCCGCCGAGAAGTCGACAGCAGCGGCCGATGAGCACAGCCTTTGAGCATGCGATTGTCTCGGCATCGACGCCTCCGCCCCGAATCGCGACGACGACCATGCACTGGCCGTCTCCAGAGCCGCAGGCTCCCCGTTCATATCCGCCCCCTCCTGGCGCCAACGGACGAGGAGGCTCTCGGGAACGGCGGTTCGGCCTCCCCTCGTTGAGCAGGCGAAGAGACCACGACCAGCCCTCGACCTCGCCGGATCCGCAACCACATGTGCTGCCGATGAGGAGCATGGGGCCCTCGGCTCTACATCTGGAGCCGGAGCGAATGACGACATCTCCTCCCTCCGCCTTCCTGCAGGCCGGTCCGCCGGCAGCTCGTCGAGCCGCTTCCACTGGCGCCATCGACACTCCCACGTCTGCTCGCTCTCGTTCTACATCGCAGACGAGATGGGAACCCGGCATGCCGCTGCCCCCGCCTCCACCTGGGCCACCGCCTTCATCAAGGTCGCAGAGCGTGCAGAGTATGGACAGGAATAGTGTTCCAATACTCTCTCCTCCGACCCGCCGTCCACCGCCCAGCGGCGTCTCCTCTCTGGGGCCTGTTCCTCCCACTCCGGCAAACTGGGTCGACGAGGATGCTCAGCCCAGCCAACCAGATAGACATCGGTCGCCAGGCCTGACCATCGATACGGTGACCGCGGCCAACTCCCAGGACGTGCCCGAGCCGTTGGCGTCGTCGTCCAGTGCGGGCGGCGGTCTGAATCGAGCCAGGGCCGTTCGACACGACAAGACCATCATTCAGCGGAGGACGGAAAGCCGCAGTCGGCACACCTCGCATGGGTCGATTGACGCCGTGGCCCAACCGCACCACATCTCGGACATTGTGGTCCCCGAAAGCCCAGAGAGTCGCAGGCTCACCATCGCAAGGTCGACTCCGCACAGTGGTGGCAGGCAGCTCGACTTTCCCCGAGCAGGCGAGCCATCGTCGGCTCATCAAGACTCTCGCAATTCCACCCCGCGGGCTCCAGCCTCGGCCAGGTTGCCTCTACTCGAGACGGCAACCCCTCCGTTCTCTCCGTATCCGGTCAAGGCCGGCCAGCCGTCAAACAGCTCCCAGTCCGTCGTGCCAAAGGCACTGCCCACTCCGCCACCCCAGACCCGGTCCGCATCGAGATCCGGGCCGCGCGACACCTCTCGTCCCCCGCCGTCTGTCACAACCCCTGGATCCAAGCAAATTGTTGTGGCCCAGACCCGCGAGCAGTTTGCCAATGCCACCATTGAGCGGTTCCGGGGCTTTGCGGCGAAGGAGGCGGCCGCGGCCACGGACGCCGATCGGGTTCGCATGTTTGCCGACTTTATTGTCGACGAGTCCAGGATCCGGCGGGAGAGATATTCGGCTGCCATTGGGGCAATGGGCTCTGAGATTTTCGACCTGACGCGAGATCTGTTCCGGCCAATGATCGCCTCGGGGCGCGATTCTGCCACTTCCCAGGAGGACTGGACCCCGGCCTCGACAGATCCGAATGCTTCACAGCGGGACTCTGTAGGCTCGAGCTTCCGCGGCGACGGATTGTCGAATTCCGCCCCCGCGTCGGCGAATATACCGACATCGCCAAGTGGTGGTGGGCCGCCAAACAACGTCAACTGGGCTACAAATTACATGCCCTCGCTGTCACCTATTCTAAGCATGAGCGTGAGCGACAACTACGAAAACGGCAGCTCGCGTGGAAGGCCGCCGAGCCGCTGGTGGGAGTCGGACTCCCAGGGAGACCCATCCCGGGGGTTTGAGAGATCCAAGCGAGAGTCAAAGTACATGGGAGTTCCCAAGGGCCAGTGGGTCGAGGAAGAACAAAACGCGGTGGCACACGGGGCGGCGAGCGAATACGGGTCGTCGTCGGAGTATCCGCCGGAAAAGACTGGCTGGCACGACCAAGGTGAACCATCGTGGATGCCGCAGCCCCTGAGACTATCCGCAACGCCAGCGGGCTCCAGCATGTCGCCATCGTCGCACAAGCCCGAATCTGTGGATGTTTCCCGCCTCGTCACCATGCCTCCGCCGTACCCGCGCCATCACCCTGCCGTGAACAACAACCATCCGGAGCTGGCGGCGACTCGAACCTCTGTTCGTGCGTTGGGCGACCTGACGGAGATTGACAACGCCAAGGAGCGATTCGCCATTTCCAGCTCTAAGCGCCGGGAAGAATCCTCAAAGGCAGCCTCGGAGCGACGACAGTCCCTGAGGGCCAACTTGCAAAAGGAGATTAACGCCGGCAACTTGGGCTATGCGGATGCGGCTGCCATCGAGTCCGACTCCCAGGATCAAGAAAAGGATAAGAAAAAGGACCTGGAAAAGGCGGAATATGAGCACTTCCAGAACGAGGTCATTTTACCACTAAACGACCTGTTGACGGGACGCATCACCCGCGCCACGGATCTGTTTGACGACCTGGCACACCATCTATTCGACAATGGACAGATTGATGCCGACATGCCGCAGGAAGAAGGGGACGATAGGCCCGAGCTGCTGGAGAAGCTGACGCTGCTCAAGTGGATCTTTGAGACCCGCGAGGCCCTCCACCGAGCCATTTATGACATTCTGTCGGACCGCAACTGCCGATACTGCGAGGTCGTGGTGACTCCGTACCGACTCTCGGGCAACAGCGAAAAGCTCAAGTCGGCCGAGGCGTTTTTTGCAGAGGACGCGGCCAAGCGAGAGTACGCCTACGCAAACGAGGTGCTGGACCGGGCACGAGTGTTCCGGTCCGTGATGGACGAGGCCGTCGAGCGAGGCGTGGCCCTGCAGCTGTCTGCGTTTTGGGACATTGCCCCGCCGCTGCGGCAGCTGCTGGATAGCATCCCCGTTGATGTCGAGGGATTCAGCATCCAAATCCCGCCGTCGGAGTTCGAGGAGAACCCGGCGTACCACGAGCACCCGTTGCAGTACCTATTCAGCCTGCTGCAGCACTCGGAAAAGAGCACGTATCAGTTCATCGAGTCGCACACCAACCTGCTGTGTCTGCTGCACGAAGTCAAGGAGGCCGTGGTGAATGCCAAGGCCAGGGTGCTGGCGACGCAGATGGAGGAGGCGGACGGGACGCCCATATGCACAGAGGAGCGCGAGGAGCGGGCCAAGGCGATGCGGCAGGGCGAGGACAGGCGGCTGACGGAGGACCTCAAGGAAAAGGTGCGCGTGGTGCAGGACCAGTGGAACGGCGCACTGGGCGAGGCCATCAAGAACGTCAAGGAGCGGACCGGAGCGTGGCTGCTGCAGACGGGGGGGTGGGACGAGGCACTGGAGGAGTCGGAAGGTTTCGGGGGAGTATCTGCAATCTCCTGATGGAGGTTGGGGGAAGAAGCGTGAGGAAAAGGACGTCTTGGATATGATTTTGCTAGATACCCCATTGAGGACGAGTTACGGCCTGAGCGCGATGGTTTCTCTTGTATATATTTCGGAGACGGCCGGGATATGCGATCCGAATGACATTAGATGATGGATGTGCCATGCAACGTTTCTGAACCGACAGGGTAGAAGTCCAGTTACTCCCATAGTGTACAGTGCCTCGCCTAGTCAAACACTTGCTGTGCTCCCTCCATGCTTGTGTACATTGAATAGATGATGGTCTCCTCCCGGTGGCCGTTGAATTATTCGCATAGTCGAGGAGTCCTTGCTGTAGTGGCAGATTCGTTTCATCCTCGAGACGGGTTGTATGTCGAGCTTGAATCGGTTGCAGGCTCTCCATCTGGTTGCGACACGCACCGCTTCCTATTTTGCTCGTCCTTTTCACATGTCATCTCCGCCCGCGGGTGCTCACTTCTTCCCCTCGGGCTTGTACCCGAGGGGCAGGTTCATGCCCACGCGGCGCGCCGTCAGCCGCACGCGCTCCTCCTCGTCCATGTCCATGCCCGGGTTATAGCGCTCGACCAGCGTCGCGTACTGGCGCTGCGAGCGCAGGTAGGCAACCGCCTGCTCGGCCTCGGCGCGGCGGCGGCAGGCGCCGCTGCTGTCGCCGCCGTCGTCGCTGGCGAAGGAGGCGCGCAGGTGGGCGTGCAGCGGGGAGCGCGGGCTGGCGAGCAGGGGCCGCGCGGGCAGTTCGCGGAGGAGGGAGCGGTAGAGGGAGCGGATGCGGGCGGGAGAGGTGGCCATGGCGGCGTCTGTGGTTGCGGTTGCGGATGCCGTGGTTGTGGTGATGCTGATGCGCTAGGAGCGTTGCCTGCTCGGGGAAAATGTTGGTGCCTCCCGCGATCGGGCGTCGGCACTACAACTGCCGCTCCGTGGAGGGGCTCAAACGAGGGCACCTCGTCTACACCAGCATCAAGACACCAATCGCAGCTACAATTGCCGTCATCCGAATCGTCTCTGCATCCTGTCTGCATCTCCGAGGAAGCAAAGGCGTCGGACGGCTCGGATTTTGCTCGCGAGCCTTGCCCCCCGACTTCCGGGTCTGACTCGCGTCGTGGTCACATTGGATGCAGGAACCCACTTACGAGATCCGTATGCGTGCCACGACCTTTCAACCTCTGTCGTCTCCCCGCCGTCCATCGTGTGCCTCTCGTGCTTCCTCCTCCTCTGCGAGACATCTGCTCCCTCTTCTCCTATCCTCCCTCCTCGTCCTCGCCCTGGCTCTCCTCGTCCCGCACGCCGCCATCCTCCGTCTGCGGCAGCTCTCCGGCCACCTCCTCCGATCACGCTCCCTCTCCACCATGGCTTCGTCCTCGTCGTACGCCCGCGAGCTGCAGGTCGCGCAGCTGGCCGTCCAGCGGGCCACCATCCTCACCAAGCGCGTCTTCCACGAAAAGGCCAAGGGCACCGTCGACAAGAACGACAAGTCGCCCGTCACCATCGGCGACTTTGGCGCCCAGGCACTCATCATCGCGGCGCTGCGGCACAGCTTCCCCGCCGACGAGATTGTCGCCGAGGAAGAGGCCGCGCAGCTGCGCGAGGACGCCAACCTGCGCGACACCATCTGGGAGCTCGTCAAGGACACCAAGCTCGACGACGCGGCGGCGGAGCAGGTGCTCGGCGGGCCCATCAAGGACGTCGACTCGATGCTCGAGCTCATAGACCTGGGGAACAGCAAGGGCGGGTCCCGGGGCCGCGTCTGGACCATTGACCCCATCGACGGCACAAAGGGCTTCCTGCGCGGCGGCCAGTACGCCGTCTGCCTCGGCCTCATGGTCGACGGCGACGTCAGGGTCGGCGTCCTCGGCTGCCCGAACCTCCCCGTCGACGACGCCGCCCGCCTGACCGCCGACATTGGCTCCAACCAGACCGACGAGGGCCGCGGCGTGCTCTTCTCGGCCGTCCAGACCGAGGGCGCCACCAGCCGCGCCCTCACGACCGGCGCCCTGTCCGAGGCCAAACCTATCTCGATGCGACCCATCAGTGACCTGAGCAAGGCCACGTTTTGCGAGAGCGTCGAGGCGGGCCACTCAGCGCACGATGACCAGGCCGCCATCTCCCGGAAGCTGGGCATCACGGAGCCCAGCGTGCGCATGGACAGCCAGGCCAAGTACGGCTCCATCGCCCGCGGCGCGGGTGACATTTACCTGCGCCTGCCCGTCAAGGCCACCTACCAGGAGAAGATCTGGGACCACGCCGCGGGCGACCTCATTGTCAGGGAGGCGGGCGGCCAGGTCACCGACATCCACGGCAAGAGGCTCGACTTTGGCGTCGGGCGGACGCTGGCCAACAACAAGGGCGTCATTGCCGCGCCTGCTGCCGTCCACGGCACGGTCCTCACTGCGGTGCAGGGGGTCCTCAACATCAAGCAGTAGACGAAAACGGCGACTGGGCTATGAAGGATGCGGAAAATACGGACGTCACAAAAGTTTAGGTTCTAGATGGAGTCGGATGATTCCCCAGTGTACAAAAACCAACATGTAGTAGTAACACATTTCTATACATCCGCGAGACTGTACAGCACGCCATATATCCCCCAGGCGATGCACCAATCCCCTACTTGATCTTCTTCTGCTTCAGCTTAATCGTCTGGTCGTTGATAAACACGCCCTTGCCCTTGTACGGCTCCGGCGGCCGCCACTGGCGCACGCGCCCGGCAAACGACATGATGACCTCGCGGTCCGGGCCCTCGAGCAGGATGCGCGTGGGCGAGGGCGTGGAGACTCGGACGCCGCGGGGGATGCCCTCCTCGACGGGGTGCGTGAAGCCGAGCTTGAGGCAGAGGAAGCGCTGGCCGGGGAACTGCTCCTTTGCGCCGCGCTGCTCGACGCTCGCGCGGTAGCCGACGCCGACGAGGCGCAGGATGGCCGTGTGGCCCTCGGAGACGCCCATGACGTGGTTGTTTAGGTAGGACCACGTCGTTCCTACACTCGTCAGCAAAAGTCTTCTCTCGGTGCTAGGGACATTGCAACGTACCCCACATCTCCTTCTGGTGCTTCTCGTTGGCGTCGTCGACGCTCAGCAGCGCCGTCCCGTCCTGCAGGTCCTGGGTCAAGCCCACAAACTCGGGGACGTCAAGCTCCAGCGTCCCTGCACCCCCATGTCAGCAAATCATCTCCCAGCGACCCTCGCAGAGAGAGACTCACCCAGCGGCCCCTTGACCGTAATCGTCTTCTTCACAGTCGCCTTGTACGACGTCGCGCTCCTCGACGCCTTCGGCTCTCCCATAATCAGCTCCACGCCCGGCGGGATCGAAATCGGCGTCCGGCCCAGCTTCGAGGGCCGCTTCGTCGTCGTCGAGAAGGGGTGCTGCTGTCGCTGCGCGAGTCGCTGCCACGCCGGCACCAGGAACCCCGGCAGCGTCACGAACGGCGCGGCACGCAGGACATGACCCAATGCCTTGCCCCGACTGGGAGCAAACGTTGCGGCCATTGAGTGCGCCCTGGTGTCCCAATGGAAACGATGTGTGGTGTCGCCGTAGCGTGTCTGTCGTCGTCTCGCATTGGAACTTTTTGGCCGCTTAGTCATCATCACATTGTGGCCCCAGCTCGTTTCAACAACACCAGGCAACCAGGCGGCCCAGGCCAGAGCGTGACAGCCGTGAGATTAGATGTACAGCACACGGTAACATAGAATTCAATTACAGGTCGAAGAATCTGATCATGGTACTAAGTACTCGTTGATGTTTTTTATTAATCACGTGCTGCGCGAATCGCACCACGGTTGATAAGTCATCTAGAAACCGTTCGCACAACTACCTCCACCCCCCGAAGCGAAGTCTGAACTCTGCCGGCTTGTAATGACAAATACGTCTCTTAATTCGAGACGACGCGGCAAGGCACAAAATGGCTGCAGAAGCTGGCCTATTCTTCGGCCTCGAGAGGAGCCTCCTCCTCGTACTCCTCTTCCTCCTCGTCGATGCCAGCATCCTGGTACTGCTGGTACTCCGAGACCAGGTCGTTCATGTTGGACTCGGCCTCGGTAAACTCCATCTCGTCCATACCCTCGCCAGTGTACCAATGCAAGAAGGCCTTGCGACGGAACATGGCGGTGAACTGCTCGCCGACGCGCTTGAAGAGCTCCTGGATGGAGGTCGAGTTGCCAATAAAGGTCGACGACATCTTCAGGCCACGGGGAGGGATGGCGCAGAGGGCGGTCTGGATGTTGTTGGGAATCCACTCCACAAAGTAGGACGAGTTCTTGCTCTGCACGTTACGCATTTGGTCCTCGACCTCCTTCATGGCGACCTTGCCGCGGCTGTAGCCATGTCAGCGAGATGCGGCGGAGTAGGCGAATGCACGGGGAGACTCACAAGATGGCAGAGCAGGTCAGGTAGCGGCCGTTGCGGAAGTCGGACGCGGCCATCATGTTCTTGGGGTCGAACATCTGCTGGGTCAACTCGGGCACGCTGACGGCGCGGAAAGAGTGGGCGCCGCGGCTGGTCAGGGGAGCGAAGCCGACCATGAAGAAGTGCAGACGAGGGAAGGGAACCATGTTGACGGCGAGCTTGCGCAGGTCAGAGTTGAGCTGGCCGGGGAATCGCAGGCAGGTGGTGACACCGGACATGACGGCGGAGACCAGGTAGTTCAGGTCACCGTAGGAGGGGTTGGACAGCTTGAGGGTGCGCATGCAAATGTCGTACAGCGCCTCGTTGTCGATGCAAAAGGTCTCGTCCGAGTTCTCCACCAGTTGGTGGACGGACAGAGTGGCGTTGTAGGGCTCGACGACGGTGTCGGAGACCTTGGGGGAGGGGACGACCGAGAAGGTGGCCATCATGCGGTCGGGGAACTCCTCGCGGATCTTGGAGATGAGCAGGGTGCCCATACCGGCACCGGTACCACCACCCAGGGAGTGGGTGATCTGGAAGCCCTGGAGGCAGTCACAGCCCTCGGCCTCGCGACGGACGACATCCAGGACCTGGTCGACCAGCTCGGCTCCCTCAGTGTAGTGACCCTTGGCCCAGTTGTTGCCAGCGCCAGACTGGCCGAAGACGAAGTTGTCTGGGCGGAACAGCTGGCCAAAGGGACCGGCGCGGACGGCGTCCATGGTGCCAGGCTCGAGATCGACGAGGACAGCGCGAGGGACATACTTGTTGCCCGAGGCCTTTGACGCGGTTAGCCACGGTTACGGCGAACATTCGGCGATTGAGAGACAAACCTCGTTGAAGTAGACGCTCATGCGCTCAAGCTGGAGCTCAGAAGTGCCGTTGTAGACACCATTGCTGTCGAGGCCGTGCTCGCCAGAGATGGTTTGCCAGAAAGCAGCACCGATTTGGTTGCCCTGCCCAACGTGAGTCTCCCAACGCGTTTACTGTCTGGGACGCGGGATGGTACTTACGCATTGGCCGGTCTGGAGGTGAACCTGTCATGGCAGAAACAAGACTCGGTCAGCAAGCAGCTCGTCGACGGCATCACGGGTGTTGCGTCGCAAGGTTTGGGCCGCAACGGCGTGCCATGTTTCGGCGGGGTAGAATCAGGGGCTTTTGATTCGGACGCGTCGCAGGACGAGGGGTCTTGGGCAGAGGACTCACAATCTCACGCATGTTGGCGGGTGGAGGCTATCGTCAACGGTGGACGTGTGTGGTGAAGAGTTGAAGGCGGGTGGGAATCAGCTTCACGATTCAAGATGTGTGGTGGACAAGGGAGAGAAGTCGAGGATGAGGTGTTGAATTTTGTTAAGGTGCATGAGGTGGTTCACCGCCACGACCCCCGGCTGGGGGAAAGAGGTGCGGGCCCCTCACTCTCGCTTGTTTACACCATGGCCCGTGCACGGCCCGAAGCGGAAAGGCGCCACAGGCACGCCGCGCTGGTGGGAGCGGAACGGCAACAGCCTCCAGCGGCTGGAGGCAAGAGTTACCAGCGTACGAGTACAGCCTTGGGTTGAAATTCTGGTGCCTTGCGGCTGACACCAAGAAGCCTTGCATCCGGAACGATTCATACACGCGAAATGCTTCCTTGGAAGGGAGTGCACTGTCTCAGGAGATGCTGGCTTACCGCCAATGACCCCGCCAGTCACTTCGCTGAGATGAAATTGCCCCACCGCTCCTACAATATCAAGGCCGATCGGCAGATGTTGGCACCACTCCATACGGTGCTCCATGATATCCCCATAACATCGACAACTAATGGGCCTTGACAACGCCTGCCGCGTCTGCCTGCGCAGAGATCCTCTTCTTGTACTGCTGCACGTCGCCGGGAAACTTTTCCACGAGTCCGCCGTCGCACACCCACAGCGACTTGCACACCATCTGCAGCATGGTCACGTCGTGGGACACCATGAGGACGCCGCCCTGGAACTCGTTGAGCGCCTCGGCCAGGGCGTCCATGGCCTCGATGTCGAGATGGTTGGACGGTTCATCGAGCACCAGGATGTGGGGGTTCGTGAGGGCCAGGCAGGCAAAGGCAACCCTCGACTTTTGACCACCGGAAAGCTGGCCCATCTTTTGCAGGCCCGTGGTGCCCGTGATGCCAAACGCTCCCAGCTGCCTCCGGTACTCTTCGTCCGTTCGGCCGGGGTACGTCTTGGCCATGAAGCTCACGGCGCTCATAGTCAGGTCCAGCGCGTCGACGTGGTGCTGCGCAAAGAACCCGATCCGAAGTCGTGGATGCGCCGTGACTATGCCCTTCAACGCCTCCAGCTTGCCGATGAGGAGCTTCAGAATCGTAGTCTTGCCCGCGCCGTTGGGCCCGACGATGCCTATCCGAGAGTCGAGCTGGACATCCAGGTCCACGTCCCGCAGCAGCGGCTTGTCCTTGGAGTATCCAAAGGCAACCTCTGACATCTGGATGATCGGCGGCGACAGCTTCTCCACGTCGGGGAACCTGAACTTGACGTTGTACTCTGACTCTGGCGGCTCCAGCACCGGCATCTTCTCCAGCTTCTTGATGCGCGACTGTGCTTCCGAGGACTTGGCGGCGTTGTAGCGGAACTTGTCGATAAATGCCTGCAGGTGGGCTCGCTGTGCCATCTGGTTCTCGTACTCCTTCTTGGCCACCTTCTTGCGCTCTTCGCGGGTCGCGTAAAACGAGTCAAAGTTGGCGCTGCGGTAGTAGTCGAGCCGCTCAGAATGCTGGTGGATAATGTCCGTCGCCACCTCGTTGAGGAACGCTCTGTCGTGGGAAACGACGAGGACGGTGCTCGGGTAGCCTTGCAGGTATTGGGAAAGAAAAGTAATCGAGGGGACGTCCAACATGTTGGACGGCTCGTCGAGCAGCAGGAGATCGGGCTCGCAGAAGAGGGCTCGCGCGAGCGCAAGTCGCATCCTCCAACCACCGGAGAACGTCTTGGTGGCGAATTGTTGTCGCTCCGCCGAGAAGCCGAGACCAGCGAGGATACTGGCCGCCCGCGATTCTGCCTTGTCCGATTCCATCTCGGCCAGCTTCGACTGGACATCGCCCAGCTTTCCATCCTTGGCTTCTTTTTCGAGGTCGAGCTTGGCAGCATCGGCGGACGTATCGGCAAGAGGAGCACGACGAGCTTCCAATTCGGCCAAGCCGGCAATGAGTTCCTGTTTTTGTCAGTGTCATTCTGGGATGAGGCCAGATCAGGCCACTCACTTCTTGCTCTCTCAGAAGCACCTTGCGCCACACGTCTGCGTCCAGGACCGCCTGGATGGCCGGTGTGTCATCGCCCGTAATCTGCCAGAAATCAGTATGCGGGCGAAGACAGCAAAATAGCAGCGCGCCTCACCTCCTGTTCAACGTGCAAAATAGAAATGTGCGTGGGAATGGCGACCTCTCGCTTCGACAGGGCCCGCAGCAGCGTCGATTTACCGATACCATTGTTACCGACCAGACCGTAGCGGTGGCCATACGCCAGCGTAAGAGAAGTGTCTGTGAGAATACGCAGTCCACCGATGGACACATCGATGCTGTCCAGCTTAATGTCCTTGGTCTTGTTCGCCCCAGTGCCGCCCAGTTGCAGGGGGTTGACGGCCATGTAAAACTCCTCGTACGACTGCGTGCTCTCTGGCAGGTCGAGCAGCTTGGACGCCTCGTATTCAACCGTCTTGAACGTCTTCTTCTGTTGCTTGGCCGCGATTTTCCGCTCGGCCTTTTCGAGCTTCTTGCGGTCGACCTTGGATTCGACCTTTCTCGCGTTGGCAGATTCCAGGTCGACACCGCCGGCCGCAACGGCGAGAGTGGACGACATGTTGCGCTGAGTGCTGACTTGGATCGTCTGGTCCAGCCTCCTCACAATCGACGGGCCTCTCCTCTCGCCGCCGTTTGCCTCGGTGTACTTGTCGACCCACTTCTCCACCAGCCGCTTGATCTTCTCCTCCACGGCAGCATCGACCATGCCGGACGCCGACAGCAGCAGCTCGGTGATGGTCGCGGCGGCTTCATTGAGGGGCGAGAGCCCAGACGGGTCTTCGTCGTCGGACCAAGCGGTGGACGCATGGATCAAGTAGCCCACGGAGTAGTCTGAGACTACGGGATCGATGTTGGGGAGCACAGCTCTGATATCGGCGTCCATCTTCGCAGCGGGGCCCGTCGGGTCGTGGCGACGAAATGTGTGGTGAACGGGGTCAGCCAGATCTCTCCGGTAGTTCTTTGAGCCTGCCGTCGTGTATCAGCACTGTATCGTGGCGGCGACGTTGAACTCGGTGAGGCTGGTGGTCTGTCTCTCACGGAGTTTTGCTGGAGTTTTGCCCCGCTACTGCTGGCGGTGCGCAGGGCTGCGAGACCGATCCGGGCCGGCAGCGAGCTCCGTTCCGAGAATTTGCCAAGTTCGGTGTTTTAAAGCGCCGATACCCGACCGCCGTGCGCCAAGACAACGCCGTTTCGCGGACTTGACAGCAAGACTGCAGCCATGGCTCCGCGATGTGTTCAATTCGTTCCCATTGGAGGCCTTGTGCATTTTCACAGGCCTTGGGAGCACATATTGTGACCGAGGCCTTGCCTGCGTTTAGATGACTACATAACTCTCACTCTGGTTCCACAGTCAGCATCGCCGACGGCCGCAGGCCATGCCATGCATGGGCTTGCTTTCCAAATCTGCAACCCGTGGCTCGTCTCGACCGTGTCCTTTAAGACGTCCCTCGCCAGGGGGTCGTCGAAGTGATGGAACGACAGATGGAACGGCCGCATCGCCCTCTTATCCCGCCGCGCGAGCCGTCGGGCGCTCTGCTCGCATCCAGGTCTCGCTCTCGTACGTGATGCGTGGGTTCCGACGAGCGACGCGATCCCCGCCGTGATATTGGGCGCAAATCAGTGAGGACAAATCGACTGGTGGTCGCAGGTGTGCGTTGACGACCCGCTCGATGTACGGCTTGGGCCGCCGCCGCCCGCGCAGAAGTCGATGCACGTGTACGAGGACAGAGCGCGCCGAGGTTATCGACCAGGATGGTTGCGACTATGTGAGCTGGGGGCACCTTGAGCGGCGGAGTGGTGGTTCTCCATGCCCGAGTGAGGTGATTTTGGACAAGGACACGTAGAAACGCCGGGAACCTGTCGCGATTTGATGGACATTAGCAACAGCTGCTAGGAATCAAGCTTCGTGGGGTGTTGAGCTATTGAGACTGCACAGTGAGCGCGGATGACAACCTGAGGTACACTGTTCACCACGACGGCTGGTCGTCAATCTCAAAACGGTGCATCCGAGGAATGAGCGGTGCCATTTTGGCGGATATGGAGTATCAATCTGACGACGATGGCATCACAAGACACGAGCGGCGTAGGCGAAGCACCCGGCGATTCGGAGGGTGACGCAACCATAGATTCAGCTGAGCTCCCCAAGTCCCGCTTGAACACCAGCCTCATTGTTGTTACATCGTCATGTCCCGGGGACAGGCCGCGGGTCGGTACTGAGGCTGAGACGATGCTCGCTGCTACTCTGCGGGACCATCTGTGTAAGGGTCAAATCCGACGCGCCGTTCCGCCTCGCTCCGCACCGTCTGCCGCGCTTGGCCAGACAGACCCGTGGTCGACGTCTCCTCCAGGAAGAACGTCAAGATGTGGTCTGGGGTCGATAGGTGTGATGTCTGCTGGACCTCCTGGAGACCAGCCAGGCGGATCAACATTTCTATTAGGGACAACGAGGAAGTGATGGCCCCGAACGGCGATCGCGCCACAAAATCCAGGGCGTCGGCTTCATCCACATCGAGCGTCTCTGCGGACGAGCGTCTGCGCGCTTGAGATTCGCCGGAACCCAGGCTTGGCTGAAGCGAGAGGTTTCTAATCTGAGCAGCCAGCCGAGAGTCAAGCGAAGCCCGACCAACGCCTGGTTTCGCTTTAGGCCTCCGATCTTGGCCGTCCAGATGCTCACGCTCGCTCTCTGATTCAACTTCCGTCTCGCTCACGTCAGCTTCCTCGTCGCCCTCGTACACCTCCAAAGCTATCCACTCGGGATCAAGATGCTTGGGTAACCTTGTCAGGCTCGGCTGTTCCTCCGATTTGCTGCCAGAAATGTCCTCTCTCAGCTGTCGATCGATTTCTGCTTGGTCATCTCGTTCGTCGTCGCTCTCCTCTCCAATGTCACCCAACACAGAGCGGTGCAAGTCACCGCTTGCCTCGGATAAACGAGGCGCATTCACATCTCGCTTGAGGAGCAGGACTGGGCTGTTCTCCCCGTCCGCAGCACTTCCTACGTTTAGCATCCTCCCAGTATCGGTGTAGAAGATCTTGGATAGCTGATGAATGGGAACAGACTCTCGAATGCCGGCCTTTGAGATGTCATCGTATGGCGCCGCGACATTGGCGTCATCGTGAACTCTCCCATCGTCCAAGTCTTCGATGATCTCCAAGTGATATGCGTAGTGGGGACTTTCCACGGTATTGGAGCTTAAAGGACCGCGGACGAGCTGGTCATTCCTGCAACCGTCGGGCGGTTGCTTCTGGGCTGATCGGCAAAGGCGTACTCGCGCCTTGTGAATGACTTCCTGCCAAAGCGGCTTTCTTTCATTCTCGCCCAATCCATAGACTGGTTTCTGGCCATGCTCTGGGCCAGAGGTGCACGACGCGTGGCCCAAGAACAGCATATAGAGGGACAGATGGAATGCCGGGCCGATCTGGACGGACCGTGTCGGATCTTGGGCATACTGGGTATCACCAACTATGAGCAGTGTGCTTGCCTGGAGGAGCCTGGATGGTGAGATACTCGCGGGTAACGATGTCGAAAGGGATTCTCCGGATGCCGTGATTGCAAGCTGCAGCAGAGGTATCTCGCGGTCGATCCGATCCAACAGGCTCTTGATGTCGACCATCACCCGTCGCAGATGGTCGTGGTGCGTGGTGCGTTTCTTTGGTGTCCGAACATCAGCCCCGTGAGTATCCTCTTCGTACGCAACGACCGCTTCGATTCTGCGACCCACGGCGATGACTTGCCGGTGGAGCGACTTGGTCAGAGGCACCGCAGATTCGAGAAACACGTTTCCACGACCGGACCTGCAAGGTATGTCAGACAGGGTTGGGGGCGCTGACGCAGGGCGTTTACACACTTGAACTCGACGAGGTCGATCGCTGGGGATATGACCTGTGTAAGGGTCAGCCGTGTGGTACCCACCTTGAGGACGTGGATTCTGGGGCGCACCTTTATTTTGTTGTCGAGGAGCTTCTGGAGGGTCCTGAGCTCGAGATACAAGGTCTTGTCGTCAACAGACTTCACAGACTTCAAAAGCCGCCCGCACTGGTCGAGTGCATAGGAAGACGTCAAGGCGATGGAAGACCTGATGCAATATCGTAAAGCTTGCAAACCAACCGTGGCTAGAAACTCGTCCATGGCAGCGGTAGGAACATTGGTGCGATCGGTCATGATTCAACGACGAGTTGTCGGTCATGATTCAACGACGGCTCTCGTTCTCGTTCTCGTCTACCGGTCATCCCGTTGCCCTGGAGCGAGAATCTCAGTTGGAGGAGCAGGCCAGGGCTCAGAGGCGGTCACATAATGCCAAACGCGTCGTCTCAATTCGCTGCACTACGCGTGCTTGGGCATGACTGACCCATGCATTGGGGGATGAAGCACAGAGCAACCTTGTACAGTGCGAAATTGAATCGCCCCGCCTGAACAGGTCCGGTAGCATAGAAATCTAAGACGGAACGTTCCCATTTAACCATGGGCTGAGTCTTGTGCAACTTTGTTCTTGGCCTGTACATATTTTAATATAAATGTAGGGTGATTTACAACATCCGTGTCTTGAGTCATCCTGGGGTTGGAGGCCGAGGCCGAGCCGCCGCCTAACCTTACAGTGTGGGACGAATATGATAATACTGTACACCCCTCCAAGGAGACCTCAGTGTCACTGGTGGGGCTCGAATTTTTACAACCCACCACCTCCACCACAGGCGACACGACTCGTCGGGCTGCTGAGCGTCACCACGAGGGGCACAATCCGAGCCGACCCACGTCCACAGATTCTCGATCAACGACTCCCGTTTCGACGCCCCAACCGACAGCATGTCGAACCTCAACTCATGGGAGGACGATCCCGCTGCTCAGGATGACAACCTCGCTCGGCAGGCGCAGCAACTGAACGTGAACCCCCAGAACCCTGCCCAGCCGCAAGGGAGCTTCCGCCCAGCTGTCGCATCTTTCCAACCTGGCGCCCAGTCATTCCAGCCAGGCCAGCCCTACGCTGGAGGATTCGCGCCTCAGTATCAGCAGCAATACTACCAGCAAGGCTACTATCCCCAGTACGGCCAGCAGCAGCAGCAAGGGCAGCAGCAGGGCTTCAGCCAGTATAACCAGGGGTACGGGGGTGGCTTCAGCCAAGGCTACAACCAAGGCTATGGTCTGTTTGCGTCTTCCCGTCCGGATCCTCACGCAAGGCTAACCATGGCGGGTGCAGGGTATCCCCAGTATGGCCAGCAAGTCTCGCAGCCTCAGCAACCTGCGGCTGCCCAGGCGCCAGCTGCAGCCCCCAAGCAACCGGCCGCCGATAACGCTGCCGCATCCGCCCCGGCCCCGAAGCCTGTGTTGACAAAGGAAGGCGGCACAAAGGTGCTCAGCATTGGCGGCGATACCTCTGCGCCCAAGCCCGTGGCAAAGGTGCTCTCGATCGGGGGCACTTCCTCGCCGGCCAAGGACAAGGAAGAGACCAAGGGAGAAGTCAAGGCGGAGCCGTCTGACAAGCCTGAGGCTGGACAAAAGGCAACAGCAGCCAAGGCAATCGAGAAGACGGGCGAGAAAGCAGGCAAATCCGCCACAGCAAGCGCCAAGCCGTCGGGAAAGACTTCGCCAACGCCTTCCTCGGGCCGCTCGAGTCCGTCTGGAACCGGCGAAAAGAAGGCCCAGCGCGACGTTGACGCAGTTACGAAAGAGCAGGCTGCGGACGTTGACGAGGAGACGCTCAAGGAAATATACGGCAAGGAACATGTCAACATCATCTTCATCGGCCACGTCGATGCTGGTAAATCGACGCTGGGTGGTTCCATTCTCTGGTCTACTGGAATGGTTGACGAGAGAACCATGGAAAAGTACAAAAGGGAGGCAAAGGACCTGGGCCGTGAGTCCTGGTATCTGTCGTGGGTCATGGATCTGACCAAGGAGGAGCGGACCAAGGGCAAGACTGTCGAGGTTGGCAGGGGCTTCTTCGAGACAGAGAAGCGACGATACAGCATTCTGGATGCCCCTGGCCACAAGACATATGTTCCAAACATGATTGGGGGTGCGTCGCAGGCCGACGTCGGCATCTTGGTTATTTCGGCTCGCAAGGGCGAGTATGAGACTGGATTTGAGCGAGGAGGGCAGACGCGCGAGCACGCCATGCTTGCCAAGACCCAGGGCGTCAACAAGCTGGTGGTGGCCATCAACAAGATGGACGATCCCACCGTGGAGTGGTCGCACGAGCGCTACCAGGAATGCACGACGAAGCTGTCGCAGTTCTTGAAGGGAACCGGGTACAACCTGAAGACGGATGTCTACTTCATGCCCGTTGCGGCGCAGCAGTCGATGAACATCAAGGACCGGCTTCCCAAGGGCGTGGCGCCGTGGTGGAAGGGCCCATCGCTGCTGGAGTACCTGGATGACATGAAGGCGCTGGAGCGCAAGGTCAACGCTCCGTTCATGATGCCGGTCAACGCCAAGTATCGCGACATGGGCACCATGGTGGACGGCAAGGTCGAGGCCGGCGTGGTGAAGAAGGGCATGAGCCTGGTGATGATGCCGCGGAAGCAGCCGGTGGAAGCGGCGGCCCTCTACGGCGAGCAGGAGGACGAGGTGCCGGTCCTGCAGTGCGGCGACCAGGTGAGGATGCGACTGAAGGGCATCGAGGAGGAAGACGTCCTGCCTGGGTTTGTGCTGTGCTCGCCGAAGAGACTGGTGCACTGCGTTTCCGAGTTCGAGGCGCAGATCCGTATCCTGGAGCTGAAGAGCATCCTGACGTCGGGCTTCAACTGCGTGCTGCACGTGCACTCGGCGATTGAAGAGGTTACGTTTGCGGCTCTCCTGCACAAGCTGCAAAAGGGAACCAACCGCAAGAGCAAGAACGCACCGACCCACGCCAAGAAGGGAGACAGCATCATCGCGCGGATGCAAGTGATTGGAGGGGCGGGGTCCGTGTGCGTGGAGAAGTTTGAGGACTACCCTCAGATGGGCCGGTTCACTCTGCGAGACCAGGTAGGACCAAGGCCAACGGGCTGTTGCGTTGCGGGCATACTGACATCGACATAGGGGCAAACGATTGCCATTGGCAAGATTACGAAGCTCATCACGGAGGGGGTAAACTAGAGAACGACACGTGGATGGCGGCGCGTTGGTTGGAAACCGGGCAAGGCATGGGATGCATGCAAGAGGCCGCTGGGACGTGACGAAACCGGAAGAGCATTTCAATGTAGATGGCAAAGATAGAGTCATTCCCTGCAGGCAAGATGCGAGAAGGCTGTGCTGTGCTTGATGACATGAAGGCACGACTTGCACAGATTACCCTCAACTGCGCCAGGACGTTGCCGACGGGCAAACTCGCAGGTGTACGCCGGCGGACGGACGGAACATGGTGCCGTCGGGACGTGTGCATGAGATGGGGCAGGTCATCGCGACACGGGCAGAGACGGGTTCCTATGGATGGGACTGAGGCGACGAGCCGCGTCCGCCAACGCAGTCCAGCAGCACGTGTAGAGACGACCAAGCATAGCAGTTGCTTCGCCGACTGGCACGGAATTCGCATCGTGAAGCACGTCGTAGACGGCACGAAAAAGAGCCGGGTGGGCAGGGGCTGAGTGGGCGACTGAGACGAGGCCTGGTGGGCTGCCCCGAGCCCGAGACGGAGCGGCGCAGGAGTGGGCCTTGGGAGCCCGAGTGTGGAGACGGGGCGGGGGAGGGCGCCGGGGGGCGTGGACGGATGCGGAAGGTATCAGGGCAGTGCGTTACTCGTATGTACAAGTAAGTGGGAATTTGCAGAGGGAGAGCTGAGGGATGACGCAAGGTAGGTAGGCTACGATTTGGTGTCGTGGTTCGTCCGAGTCGACGAGGAGCTGAATCGACGCCATGATTGCAGCCTGCGCGCCTGGCCCCAGGATTCGATTTCCTGCGGCCGCATGTGCGTAAGGTATGAATAACGGCAAGTGCCCAAACCACAGAGGGCGTGGCGATAGCAGGCGACGGAGGGCTGGTAAATCTTGAGCCGACGACTGACTGGGACGGGCAGGGCAGCGCCGGAGAAAGTCGGAACGGCAGCCAGGAGGCGGCTGGCCAATCACGGGGCGGAGGTTGCGTGCAGCGGGCGGCGCCGCGAAGCCGAGACGTCTGGATGCTCCGGGTGCTGCGATCCAGGGGTCGAGGCAGCTCAGCGTCACATCGCGCAGGCTGTGCATGGCTGTGCATATTTGTGTTTCTCGAGCAGCCAAATTCATGTCGCGCCGGTTGCCGCGCAGCTGGCCAGTACCTACCCACGCTCCTAGGCGCCTGCGTACTCGTACGGAGTGCGGTACGCGATGCACGATGGTAGACGCGTCTGAACAAGATCTCTGACGGTCATGTGGCCAAACACGGACTGGGCTGGGCTGAAATCGCGGGGTAGCAGGACGGGGCTGCACGAGTAGTCGACTTACACGCCCGGCAGCTCCAACCAACGGACGGGCCGGCTGTGCAGGTGACGCGAAGGAGCCGGCGGGGAGACGAGGGCGGCCGGCCACGTAGGAGCGTGAACAGGCGGCTGAACCTTTACCAGCAAGCTTACCTGCGCGGTGCTGCTGTGACTAGCCGCAGGCGCGGGGAGAGGCTCATCCTGTGCCCCGCAGCCGCATGGGGGCGACGCTGCAGTGGTTCGGTCCCTGGCGCCTCGCGAGAACCGATTCCGAGCCTCGGGCTGGGAATTTCCGGACAGCCGCCGGTCGGTGCCCGGCGCGAAAAGGCTCAAAAGGACGCCGTGCCGCCGTCTGTCGACACCATGCGCCGCAGGACTCGCCGTTCTGGTTACCATCGTCCCAGCTTCATCCACCACCCGGCTTCACGACCCCAAGCGCACCCGAGACCCGTGCCTGCTACCACCTCCGTCACCCACACCACACCCACCCGCCTGGGCTGAGACGCACGCCAATCCCGGCCAGCGGAACGACTCGAGCCAGCTCGTTCCGATATAAATTCGTGCGGCCGTCCCTCTGCAGCGACCGCCACGCCCCTGCTCCAACGCACCTCCGTACGCGCAACAAAGGCTCGACTTGCTTGCCTGTGACCCCTGCCTTTCCCAGTCCTTGTGGAGGCAGCCTTTGGCGAATTGCACCCGAGCTCGTACGCCCAGCGCCACGGCTTCGCACACGCGAGCACACGGCTGCTCCTTCACAAGCTCCTGCACACACACGCCCCCCCTCCACCGTGCCGCCCCCTTGGCCGTCCCAGAAAAGCCCAGCTGCCTGCCAGAGCCGAGATCGAGCGATTGCCCGGTCCCCAAGTTCAAGTACATAACATGGACCCCGTCGTCAGGACCGCATCTCCCTACGCCGACCCAACCGTCAAGAGCCCCAAGGCCAAGCTCCAGGAAAGCGCTGCTGATTTGCGCAAGAGTGCGTGCCTCTCCGTGCCTCGTTGCACGGCCTGTCCTGGCTAACACGCGGCGACAGTGATCGCCACCAACGTCAACAAGACTGCTCTGCACCCGGGTGGTGTTCAGTGAGTTTGCCCTCTGCTCCCGGACGAGCTACGAGTGTGTGAAGCGTCTTGGCTAACATCTGCTCTCGCAGGCCTCACCGCGAGCACACCGAGCTCGGTATGCGCACCTGAATGCCCCGTAGCTCCAAGCCCTGGCCGAATGCTAACACGTCCGTCGTCCGCAGAGGAGGAGCTCCACGAGACGGCGCACATTGACTACGACCACGTCGCCATTGTACGTCGGCCTCTGCCTTGACATGTGCCTTGCGGCTGGGCTGACCGCTGGCCTTGCAGATCCCCAACCCTTCCGTCGCCGCGCTGTACGAAGATGCCCTGGTCTACGAGACGGGCACGGCCATCACGTCGAGCGGTGCCCTGACTGCCTACTCGGGCAAGAAGACGGGCCGATCGCCGCTGGACAAGCGAATTGTCAAGGAGCCGTCGTCTCAAGACAACATCTGGTGAGTGTCTTGTTCCAGCGCCTCGCAGAGGGCTGCGGCTAACCGGGCTTCCTGTGCAGGTGGGGACCCGTCAACAAGGAAATGACTCCCGAGGTAGGCCGTCTCGTGTCCTGTTTTCCCGTTTGCAGCGGTTCCAGAAGGCGGCCATGCGTGGCCCCCCGCGTTTTCCCTATCCCGGTCGGCGTGTCATTATGACGCCAATGGGGAGCAGCGTGGCGGCGCGGCACGGCGCAGCACATGATGAGCGACAGCTGACGGCTGGGCCGGGCTGAGGGAGGGTCTCGTCAATCATGGTGCCCATTGGCGTCATGCCGACCCCGCTCGGCAGTCTGGCCCTGCAGCCGAGCCTAAGCGGCGCTCCACGGCCCCGGACAGCACCTGCTCCGGTCCGGTCCGGTCCGATCCGGTCCGAGCAGGCCGGACTGCGACTTGCTGCGCTGCCGTGGTTTCATGTGAAGCAGGCCGTGGACGGCGCGGCGGGCTGCAGGCGCGCGGCTGCCGACGCGTGTCTGATTGCATGCGCTTGCTTGATGGCGTTGCATTGCATGCGGTCCAACGTCGCACCGACTGCACTGCACTGCACCACACCGGCGATGGCTTCATTCACTAACACGCGCTAGGTCTGGAAAATCAACCGCGAGCGCGCCGTCGACTACCTCAACACGCGCAACCGCATCTACGTCGTCGACGGATACGCCGGCTGGGACGAAAAGTACCGCATCCGCGTCCGCGTCATCTGCGCCCGCGCCTACCACGCCCTCTTCATGCGCAACATGCTCATCCGCCCTCCCCGCGAGGAGCTCGAGCACTTCCACCCCGACTACACCATCTACAACGCCGGCTCCTTCCCCGCCAACCGCTACACCGAGGGCATGACCTCGGCCACGTCCGTCGCCATCAACTTCGAGCAGAAGGAGATGGTCATCCTCGGCACCGAGTACGCCGGCGAGATGAAGAAGGGCGTCTTCACCGTCCTCTTCTACGAGATGCCCATCAAGCACAACGTCCTGACCCTGCACTCGTCGGCCAACGAGGGCCGCAACGGCGACGTCACCCTCTTCTTCGGCCTGTCCGGCACCGGCAAGACGACGCTGTCCGCCGACCCCAACCGCGCCCTCATCGGCGACGACGAGCACTGCTGGAGCGACCGCGGCGTCTTCAACATCGAGGGCGGCTGCTACGCCAAGTGCATCGGCCTGTCCGCCGAGAAGGAGCCCGACATCTTTGGCGCCATCCGCTACGGCTCCGTCCTCGAGAACGTCGTCTTCGACCCGGACACGCGTGAGGTCGACTACGACGACTCGACGCTGACCGAGAACACCCGATGGTACGTCCATTCTCCGCGTGCCCATGTGCCCATCGGCTGACGTGCCTGCAGCGCCTACCCCATCGAGTACATCGGCAACGCCAAGATCCCCTGCCTGTCCCAGAACATGCCCTCCAACATCATCCTCCTCACCTGCGACGCCCGCGGCGTCCTGCCCCCCATCTCCAAGCTCGACCGCTCCCAGACCATGTTCCACTTCATCTCGGGCTACACCTCCAAGATGGCCGGCACCGAGGATGGCGTCACCGAGCCCCAGGCCACCTTCTCCTCGTGCTTCGCCCAGCCCTTCCTCGCCCTGCACCCCATGAAGTACGCCAAGATGCTCGCCGACAAGATCGAGCAGCACAAGGCCAACGCCTGGCTGCTCAACACGGGCTGGGTCGGCGCCGGCTTCGCCCAGGGCGGCAAGCGCTGCCCCCTCAAGTACACGCGCGCCATCCTCGACGCCATCCACAGCGGCGAGCTCGCCAAGGTCCAGTACGAGACGTACGACGTCTTCAACCTGCAGGTCCCCACCACCTGCCCCAACGTCCCCGACGAGCTGCTCAACCCCAGGAAGGCCTGGACCGCCGGCACCGACAGCTTCCACAATGAGGTGGTCAAGCTGGGCAAGCTGTTCCGCGAGAACTTTGCCAAGTACGAGAGCGAAGCCACCGAGGACGTCGTCAAGGCCGGACCTGTTGTCTAAGCTGCTTTTCCCTTTCTTCTCCGTTTCTTCTCTCCCTTTTCATCTTGGTTGGGCGTCTTTTCATTTTTTATTCACGAAACTGGATGACAACCAAGCCATGGTCGAGGGGCAGATTTCAAAGTCGTCGCATCGGATTGCACAAGGATGGGTTGGGGCAACTGGGGATGGCATGAAGAGACGGAAAGCATGGAGACGATGAAAGGAGAGGAAAGATTGTGTGAATCTAGCCAGACGACAATGCCAAAGCTTACGGCAGTAGCAATGCTTCTTTCCACTCCCAGGCGTGCCTGTCTGGGTCTGTGCTCGTGCGTAGTCGCGGTACTATTTGTTGGTGGCACGAGCCTCGAGGGTTTAGGCTTTGAGAATCGGCAGCTTCCAATACTAAATACCGCATTGTTATTTAATTTGTTATGGTTGTGGCGGCCGTTGGAGATGCCAATTGTGCATGGCTCGGCCCTAGACGGTCCCGAAGAGTCGGCATACATTCTAACGTGGCCTCTCTCTCCTGATGCCTTGTTTTATAGCTGGAGGGGCCGAATTCGAGTCCTATACTCCGTACGGCCCCTGTATCGTGTGCAACCCCTTGTGGGCCCTCCACCAACACGCATGGACCATGGGTGTTGATGGGCGAGGAAATACGAAAAACTAGAGTTGTAAGCGGAGTCGGAGCGCTTCCATGCCCAAACCTCAAGTTATCTGCGTTTGAAGCCAACAAACCCTAGAAACTACAACGGCCAGCGGAACGCCAGGCTCAATGCGAGGCACGCTGAGGGATAGAGCTCGCAGAAGAACCTGTCCAGAGACGTGGTACTACTCGAGTTGCTCAACACGACATCCGCTGTGCGGACTTCGCTTCATCACACTACTCGTGCCTGACTCGCGCCCTGACTCGTTGAACGCACTATCGTATTGATAACTCGCATATAAGTCAAGTCCCACCTTATTCGACGCCTCTATTATCACGTATATAGCCTCAACGCACAAGATAAATGCAATTAGATTTCCGTTCATGTAGATGGAAATCGAGAGTCTCCAACTCAACTGCCTCGCACACATCATACGTAAACACGACCGTATTGACGTTTTTGAACCTAGCAACAGCCTTAGTCGATCCGATCCTAGGCACCCCACGGGTGGGTTACCTTGCATCGCATTCGTGTCATATCTCGTTGTCCAAACCACGTGGTGGAGCCGTCCAACAGCCAGCCCGCACCACTACCCAAGCGTTCATAGAATCATGGTTCCTATTTTAGAATAGCGAGGCTGAACCTTGTTTCCCTCTGGTTCCCTCGGGACGGTGCCGGAGGTTTCGAGGTTCTAGGCATCTCGACATGTATCGATGGCGGCGGGCATCTCGTCTAGAATAGAATCCATCGCGTCGTAGGAGCACAACGCTGCAGAAGAATAAGACGGTCGAGCTGTTGGTCACTTCGAGATACCACGTTTGGCAAGTTGCCGTTTGCTTGTTGGTTGAGTTGCAATTCCGCGAGCCTGGTGACTGTGGTTTCAGGATTGCACAGGCCACACGTCCCATATACACCTGCCACTGTCTGGTCCCCAATCGACAGACGCGCTGGCATCTTTGAATACGTAGTGGTTTGAGTACTGGGCATCCATGCGAGCTGCAAGGAATCGATGCGGCGTGACCGACTTCCATGCCCTTTGATTCTGACGGGTGGCCCAACGATGCCGTGTTTGGCGGATGCTGCCCCGTCACCTCACAGCGTGCCCGGCTGCATATTTCACTCAAGGAAATTACAAGCAATGATGGAGCCGAAGAGCGTGGACGGCAAGGGGGTGCTTCATGGCCGAGGATGAAGTTATATAACTCGCGCGGCAGCTCGGGGGCACGAACTGCCGTCTTGTGCTCGCTTGCATGGCAATGTTCCCCTATTTCCCTCGTATTCTTGGATATACCGATCTCGAATCGGGGTAACAAGCCATGCGGCTCGTCCAGCTCCCTTTACTCGCCCTGCTGGCGGCGGGCGTCGGCTGGGCCTCGCCGGCCGCGGGCGTCGAGGCCGCCCTTGGAAACTACCCAGACCTCTGCCCCGGCCGGTGCCGCACCCTCGGCCCGGACCCGGCCAACTGGAGCCACTTACACCGCGTCTCGGACCTGGAGCGCTGCCCGGAGCCGCTCCTCTTCGACGTCAACGTCCAGCCCCCGGCGAGCGACCCCGACGCGCGCATCACGATCCGGGCGTGCTCGCGGGCAACTGTCCAAGAGAACGGCACGCACGACAGCGGGCCCCGGGCCACGGGCATCAAGGCCCGCGCCGATGAGCCGGCAGGCCTGTCCGTGAGCGAGGGCTGCGGCGCCAGCGTCGAGCAGCTCGACGCTCCCGCCACGA